>APFE030642724.1:42647-66976 GCA_000404065.3 Pinus taeda
TGGATGCTTCAGCATGTATAAATATGTATTGTAACATTGAAAGGAACATAATGAAAAATCAAGCTGGTAGTCCCGGTTTTGGGATCCAGGGGAAAATCTCTATGTATATGTGTTTTATGTGTTATGCTCTCGCATATGTTTATTTTCTGTATTTTAGAATTCACATGCAGGTAATTTTTGTACGAGGTTAAAACCTACATCAAGCTAGATCTAATCTTAGTTGTTGATTAGGGACTTAATCTCGACCATTGATGTATCAACGAGAAAAGTATAAGAGGAGGCTTGAGGATCACTTAGAGAACACACTGAGGGAGACCATTCAATTCAATTTTTGGAGCGGGGTTAGCTGAGAAATTGAACGAGTGGTCTAGTGAGCAGTCAGGAGGTAGCAAGTACAAAGCAGAGAGGCGGGATCAACCACTGAAGATCAATGCCAAGGCAGGAGAGGCAAACATAGAGGCAATAGAAGATTGCACAGTCACTAGCTGGGCCTACGTGGGTGACGTGAAGAGGCCCAAGGTTGACGCAGTCAATTAGGGGCTGACGCAGAGGGTTGGAGAGCCATGCAAAGGTCAGTTGGGCTGATGCTGGGATTGGGAGAAATGTTGGAGAATTATTTCTCTTTGTGGGTAAGCCAGTTTGGCACCTTGTTGTACTAAAGAATTGCTGAATAATATTGTTGCACTAGTTTTCCCACATTGGATTTTTCTGGGGACTGTTGTCCAAAATAACTGTGTCAATGTGTTGATTCTTGTGCATATGTTTGTTTCTGTATTACAGTGTGATATCTGTAGCAATATTTATTTTAATGTTTATTGAAGTAATTTCATGAATAATTTATTGTGGAATACATAGGAAAAGTAAATTAGTTGTTGCACTGATAGAATTTTCACATGGTATGAGAGTGAGTAATCAGAGACAGGAAGGGAAAATCAGTTATGGGTCGAGACCAGGATGCAGAGGCATCCACATCAGGGACTCACACAAATTTTTAGAAGATTGCACAAGAGAAAGAGATGGCGATTTCTCTATGTTAGCTTCCAGGCTGGAAGAAGAAGTGGCGTGTATGGCTAGTGATGCATCATGAGAAGTATGGTATATAGACAGTGGAGCCTCATGGCATATGACAGGAACTAGGGAGTGTTTCTCAGAATATCGAGAAGAGAAGATGAACTTTCAGATCACCATGGGGAATAAGGAAAATTGTACTCCAGTAGGGAAGGGTACCATAGTCTTTCAGATAGAATCGGGAGAATGGCTCCGTGCTACAAATGTGCTGCATGTACCAAGATTGGGGATGAACTTACTTTCCGTATTGCAACTATAAGGCAAGGGATATGATGTCTACTTCCTCAAGGAGAAGGTATAAACCAAACACCTGCGCTGGAAAAAGAAGCGCGGATCGAGATCAAAAGTAATCGATTGTATAGATTACAAGTAGAATCACCAATGGCACTAATAGGTAGTCATGGAGACAAGGACTTGAATGAAATATGGCACAAAATAATGGGTCACTTGCACCATGGAGCTCTGGGAATTCTCAAGAGAACTATAACAGGAGTTGAGTATGGAAAGAGATGATGTATGTGGAGAATGTGCTCTAGGAAAGTATGCCAAGGCAACATTTCCTAGGAGCAAACACAGGGCCAAGAGTGTACTAGGATTGATACACTCTGTGGACTTATGTCCGTCAAAGATCTCAGTGGTGCCGAGTATTTCCTTACCTTCATTAATGACCACACAAGGAAAACTTGGATTTATTTTTTGAAAACCAAGGATGAGGTTTTCTCTCGATTCAAGGAGTTCAAGGCTCTAGTGGAGAATCTGGCTGGGAAGAAAATAAAAGTTTTGCACTCAGATAATGATGGAGAATATGTCGATAAAAACTTCATTGATTTTTGCACTAAGGAGGGCATCAAAAGAGACTGGACAACTCCCTACAATCCGGAGCAGAATGGGGTAGCAGAAAGAAAGAACAAGAGTATTATAGAAGCAGCTAGGGCCATGATGTGTGATCAAAATATGCCAAAATTCATATGGGTGGAAGCATGCAACACAATAGTCTATATTCAGAACAGGACTCATCATCGAACATTAATCAAGATTACTCCAGAGAAAGTCTTCATAGGGAAGACATTTGAAGTCAATCATTTCAGGATATTTAGGAAATTAGCATATTTTTGCATACCTAAAGAAAAGAGGAAGAAGCTGGATCAGACTGCGGAAAAGGGATATCTAATGGGATATAGCAATAACGCTAAGGCATACAAAATCTATCTTCCAGGGAGCAGGAAGGTAGTAGTACGATGAAAAGTAAAGTTCATGGAGGCAGGGCTTTGAGAAGATCTCGCGAGATGCCTTTCGAGGAGTAGTCAAAAGAGGAGCCATTGGTTAATCCTCTTCAACCATCAGAAGTAAATAATTCTTCCTCAGGATGAGGAGGAGGAGCGAACAGAAGCACCTGCTTACTAGTAGGGAACTTTGTCAGATTCTACGAGATGCAGAGGACTTTATCAGTGCACCAAGAAACAATAAGAGGGAGCAAAAACAACCAGATAGATATCAAGAATTACTAGCTCGGGATGGAGAGCCTACCAGTTTCAAGGAAGCAACTCAACATCAGGTTTGGCTTGACGCGATGGTGGAGGAATACAACTCCATAATGGTAAACGATGTCTGGGAGGTGGTGCTGAGGCCTCAAGATAGATCAGTGGTAGGTTCAAGATGGATCTACAAGATCAAATATGTTGCAGACAACAGTGTTGAGAAATACAAGGCTAGGTTTGTGGCTAAGGGATATGCTCAAAAGGAGGGGATTGACTATGAGGAGACCTTTGCCCCGGTATCTAGGTATACATCTATTAGAACTGTGATATCTCTTGCAACCCAGATGGGATGGGAGATCCATTAGATGGATGTCAAAATGGCATTTCTGAATGGGGTAATAGAATAGGAGGTATAAATTGAACAACCAGAGGGCTTTGAAAGTCATGATAAGAAGTCTCATGTATGTAGATTGAAGGAAGCCTTGTATGGGTTGAAATAGGCATTGAGAGCATGGTATGGTCGAATAGATGGCTACTTGCAGAAGATGGGGTTTTTCAAGAGTGACGCAGATCTGAATCTCTACTATCTGGTTGTAGAGAATGAGCTACTAATCTTAGCATTGTATGTGGTTGATCTCTTTCTAATAGGATCATCCAAACTCATTGGGGACTGCAAGAAAAATCTAGCCACAGAATTCGATATGAAGGATTTGGGATGAATGAACTACTTCCTAGGGTTGGAGGTTTGGTAGCAGAAGGGAGAAATCTTCCTTGGGCAAGGGAGGTATGCTACAAAAATCCTGAAAAGATTTAGGATGGAGGACTGTAGACCTATGGCTACACCAACAATCACCAACTAGAAGAATATTGATGCATCAGAAGACAAGGATTTCAATCCCACCCTATACACGCAACTCATAGGGTCCTTGATGTATTTGGTCAATACCAAGCCAGACATTTTCTACGCTGTCAACTCCCTCAGTCAGTTCATGGTGGAATAGAAGAGGGCACACTGGGCAGCAGCCAAACATGTTCCCAAGTACACATGGAACAGTCGATTATGGACTCTTGTACACCAAGAGTAAGGATATCAGATTGAGTGGATTTACTGATGCAAATTGGGCAGGGAGTTTAGTGGATTGGAAAAGTACCTCTGGGTATTGTTTCAACATTTGATTGAGAATGACCTCCTGGTGCAGTAGGAAACAAAAGTATGTGGCTCTGAGCTCATCTGAGGTAGAATATATGGCGACAAGCACAAATTCATGTGAGGTCATATGGCTTAGAAAATTGCTTGTGAAACTATTAAGAAGGAATATGGAGGCGACCAGGACCATTTGTGATAATCAGAGTTGCATTAAGTTCTCTGAGAATCCAATGTTTTATGATAGGTCGAAGCATATTGATATCCAATGTCACTTTGTCAGGGACTGTGTCCAACGAGGAGTTGTATAGTTGAGTTACACTCCTACAGGAGAACAAGTGGCAGATATCCTCACCAAAGGAATTGGTGGATGTCGCTCAGCATAAAAAAGCACTCTTAAAAGCGCGCCTACATCCATGGATAGACGAGGCTTATGCGATGATAGCCTCCATTGAAGGAAAGCTCGTGCAACTGTAGGTAGCTCAGCAGAAGATTTAGGGCAGCAATTCAGTAGCAGTCACCGAGCAGCACGTGGAAGAAGTCCAGTAGGCGACTGCTCAGAGCGTTGTCGAAGTTGTGGTGATCCAAATAGAGTTGGGAGGTCTTTGCACTAAGATCTCTGCACCTACAGAGTGACTCGAGGGCGAGTCACGATGCTTGTGTTGTGGACCTGTTGGGCGCGGGATCCCCCAAAGGTAGTTTTGGGGCTAAAAGCCCATATTTTGGTCATAATTTTGTAATCCAAGTGTAAATACTCTGCACTTTTGTGGTCGGGAAGCGCATAGATGTTAAAGAGTCATAGGGTTGTTCGCCCTTATTTTGGAAATGTAATGTCGGCCGTAGAAGATCTACCCATGGTCCATGGACCATGGTATTGTATAAATAGAGCTAAGCTCTAAGTAGTTAAAAAGAGTCAAGGAATAAGCAAGATCGAACACATATGAGAGATAGCTCTGAAGTAGAATTCTAAGTCTTGGGCCGTAGTGTTGATAGAGGCTCTACAACTGAGTGTACAGAGGCCTAGAAATCCGCAGCTGAGTGCGCAGACCCCTGTATCTAAGTGTGCAGGGCGGGTTGAGTTTGTAATTCTTTGCAATTATTAATAAAGAGAAGTATTCTACAATTTCTATGTCATTATTTCATGTTTATGCATCTGGTTATGTTGGGTATGAACTTCACTTATAATGCTTATATGATGTGTGAATATTTGTAATTGTTTTGGTTAAGTGAACACAAGTAAGAACATTTGTTTACACAAAGTTAACTAAGATCTACTAATAAGACAAGTAAGATACTTGGCGTAGTTTGGGAAATATCGCAGCTCGCTACCCTAGCAGCGCAAAAGTATATTAGCCCTAGGTTAGAGCTACGTGAAAGCCAATTATACCCTTTCGCGAAGGTACTAAAGGGTGGAACAGAGGGGTAAGAAACTTGTGCGAAGGCAGGTGTAGCTAGAATAAACCTACATCACATCCATCTCAAGGGTGCGGAAACTTGGTCCGAGCATCCCCCCATACTGCTTCGAGTGAGACTTCAGTCCGCGCTCCGCAGGCTAATGCTGAAAGGGCCAATAGTGTAGGGATTTGTTTGGCTAACTAACGTTGAACCTGGGTCAGGCCCCCCTCAAGCCAACAATCATGATTTTAGAGACTCTAACTTTGGGTTTAAGACCCACCACATTCAAAAGATCAATATGAAGAAGTTTTATGGCAAGGATCTGGTAACATGGATACTAAAGATGGAGAAATCATTTGATCAACATGATGTACCCCACACACAATAGGTACGAATTGCATCTTTATATTTAGAACCCAATCATTTTCTGTGGTATCGATAGATTTGTTCTCATAAATCAATTCACTTGGACAATCTTTACAAAGGAATTGGTAGCACATTATGAGGATACAAAGAGTAGTATGTTCTTTAGCCAATTGATAAATCTCAAACAAAAGGGTTTAATGGCATAGCACATTGAGGACTTCCAAATATTGAATACCAAAGGAACCAATGTTCCATAGGAACATATGATTGATGTCTTCATAGGGACTTTAAAGGATAACAACCAACATGAGATTTTCCTTTGGGAACCTAATTCATTGGAAAATGCATTTAGGGTGGAAAAAAGGTTGAAAGTAAAATTATGGAAACATGGAGGTATACCACTCACAATTATAAATAGGGAAGTGTTGTTGTTCCTAGCCTCCCATAACCTACAAGGTTGATCCCACAACAACTAGAGGAAAAAAGGGGCTTTGTTACTATTGTGACAGAAAATACACTAAATGTCATAAGTGCATTGAGAAGCCTAATTATTTTACATAGATTATGAGAGGAGGAAGAAAAGGAACAAGAAACAACAAAAGAAGAGGATATACACCAAGAACCAACCTTGGAGAAAGAAGAAATGAATTCAACCATATCTTGTAATGTAATGGCTAGAATTACCACTCCTCAAACTCTCAAGATAGAAGGATATATCAAGAAGAAAAAGGTAATAGTGTTGATTGATTTGAGTAGTACCCATAATTTTATTCACTATAAGATAGCTAAGGAATTGAATTGCTTCCTATATCTAGCAACAGAGTGTCAAGTGATGGTTGCAAATGGAGGAACTATAAATTTCTTAAGGAAGTGACATCATATCAAGCTAACCATGGGGGAATATGTATTAAATAGTCCAATGCTTTCCATTCAAATGGGTGGTGCTAAGGTTGTATTATGAGTCAAATGGTTACAATCTTTGGGGACGTTAGCTTTTAATTTTCTAGAAATTTCTTGAATTTTTTTTTGGAATAGAAAGGAAATTGAATTAAGGGGTATTGTAGGGAAACCAGGGAAGATAATCAGCTCTAATGTCATGACAAAGCTTTTGAAGAAATAACAATGTGGTGTAATTACATTGTTATGCCCAATAGATGTTAAAACATTTAAATCATCCATTTCTCCAGATCTCCAAAGAGACTTGGACAATCATTGCAAGGTATTTGAGACTCCCAAAGGTCTCCCACCTATTCACAATCATGATCATGTTGTTAAATTGATTCCAGGAAGTGTTCCTCCAAACATAAGACCTTATAGATATCCTTATGCCCAAAAGAGTGAAATTGAACATATGGTTGCAAAAATGCTAGAGGCAGGTATAATTCAACCTAGCCAAAGTTCTTTCTCTTCCTCAGTAGTAGTGGTTCACAAAAAGGATGGATCATAGTGTATGTGTCCAAATTATAGAGAGATCAATATGCTTACTATTAAAGATAAATTTCCCGTTCTTGTCATTGATGAATTTTTGGATGAATTACATGGAGCAATTTACTTCACCAAGTTGGATATTCATTTTGCATATCATCAAATTATAATGAATACAAAAGACATTCCAAAAACAACATTCAAAATTCATGAAGGTCATTATGATTTTTTGGTCATTCCTTTTGGCCTTACTAATGCACCTTCCACATTTCAAGGTTTGATGAATTCCATTTTCAAACCCTTTCTTAAAAAATTTGTGTTAGTATTTTGTGATGATATACTAGTCTACAACAAGTCTTGGAAAGATAATGTTCAAGATGTTGATAGGGCGCTTAAACTATTGGAGAAGAAACAATTGTATGCAAAACCTTCCAAATGTTTCTTTCGGGTACAGGAGGTCAAATATTTTTGTTATTATATCTCATGAGGGTGTTAAGGTAGACCCTAGCAAAATTAAGGCCATCAAGAAATGGAAAATCCCCAAAATCCTAAAGCATCTTCGAGGATTTCTTGAGTTGGCAAGGTAATATTGTAAGTTTGTTGAGAATTATGGGAAAATAGCAGTGCCTCTAACAACATTACTGAAGAAATATGCCTTTTTTTACTCCAAAAGAAACTAAGGCCTTTGAACATCTTAAATAGGCAATGGGCCAAGCTCTGGTCTTAGCTACACCAGACTTCACAAAAACCTTTATTGTGTAATGTGATGCCTCATGAAATGTAATTGGTGTTGTTTTAATGCAAGAAGGAAGACCCATTACTTTTGAAATTCATACAATCAAGGGAAAGTATTTACACAAACCTATTTATGAGAAGGAAATGTTGGCAATACTACATGCCCTGAAGCAATGATGGTCATACTTAATGGGAAGACACTTGAAGGTAAAAAAGATCATGATAGTCTTAAATACTTTTTGGAACAAAGATAAACTTCAAAATAGCAGAAAAAATGGGTCACGAAGATGTTGGGTTGTGACTTTGAAATAATATACAAAAAAGGGAAGAAAAATATCTTTGCAAATGCACTCTCAAGAAGTAATGAGGATGTGGAAGCATTGCTCGGTGCCATTTCTATTATCCAACCTGATTAGATAACTAAAGCAAGGGATAAATGGAAGAATGACGAAGAGTTGTGGACACTCATTCAAAAGTTGTAGAAATGTCCCAGTACATATGATACATTTATCTCGAAAAATGATTCATTATGGTACAAAGATCGCTTATATCTATGTAAGAACTCCCAACTCAAGAAAAATATCATTTTTGAATTGCACACCTCTCCTTTAGGAGAGCACTCGGGATTTTTAAAAACTTACCACAACATCAAGAAGGAATTTTTTGGGATGGCCTTAAATTCCATATTCAGAAGTTTGTGGTAGAATGTTTGGTTTTCCAACAAAATAAAGTTGAGACAATTAAGACCCCGAGTCTGTTACAGCCTTTAGTCATTCCAAGTCAACATTGGGAGGAGGTCTCAATGGATTTTATCACAAGTTTACCCAAGTTTGAAGGAAAGAGTGTCATCATGGTGGTAGTTGATAGAATTACCAAGTATGCACACTTTTGTTCACTATCTCATCCTTTCAAATCCAGTTAAGTCACTATTGCATTTATGGAAATAGTTCAAAAGATAAATAGAAACCCATAGATTATTGCAAGTGACAAAGGTCCCATTTTCACTAAAAGAATTCGGACAAATTATTTTCTTATCGTGGTACTCAATTAGTTCATACCTCATCTTATCATCTCTGATGGGCAAACTGAGATAGTGAACAAATGTTTGGAAGGATATATTCATTTCTTTGTATCTGATAAACAAACACAATGGGTCAAGTGGTTACCTCTAGTATAATGGTGGTATAACGTGGATATAACACATCCTTCCATAATGCATAAAAATGACCCCATTTATGGCACTTTATGGATATCATCCATCGTCCGTCACATCATCATTAAGAGAAAATTTGAAGGTTCAAGCAATGGAAGATCACATCAAGCATCAACAATAAGTTCTCCAACTCTTAAAAGATAACCTGACTCTGGCACATAATCGAATGAAACAATAGGTAGATCAACATCGTAGTGAAAGAAGTTTTGAAGTAGGAAATTGGTTATTTTTATAGCTACACCCATACAAACAAATGTCCCTCAAACAAGCTAAGAATGATTATAAATTATCACCCAAGTACTATGGTCCATACAAGGTGTGGTAAAAAATTGGTACTATGGCATACAAATTGCAGTTCTTTGCATCTTCTCAAGTACACCCAGTTTTCCATTTTTCATGCTTAAACTACATTAGAGGTGACAAGCTCCCAATTCAAGCAATATTGCCTGAACTTGATGAGGAAGAAAAAATCATATTGGAGCCTAAAGTAGTCACGGAAACAAGAACCCAACAACTGCAGAATCAATCAATTTCAGAATATCTCATTGAGTGGAAGAACTTACTTGCTGAAAATTTTGCATAGGAGGATGAGTATTTTATACATGAGCATCGGCAACCTCAAGAATTAAGGACAACACTTTTTTGAAGGAGAGGGGCATGATAGGTCCCTATATACTATTGTAGCCCCCATATTGTTATTCTTGTGCCCCATGTAGCCCCCATATTGTTATTCTTGTGCCCCATAGAAGCCCAATATTGTTATTATTGTGTCATTACATTATGAATGTTATGTAGGGCTTGATTATATTATGACCCTTTAGACTCCTATACATACCAAGGAGGTATTGTCAATTGTATCATCCAATAAGTGTTCATTTATGTAATGTAAAAGGAGGTTTCCCCCTCAAAGAGGCTTATTTTCAAGTCGTTGATTTGTCTTCTCTTTTGTTTTGTGATATGGTTACATAACAATCCACATAGCAAAAGAAGCTAAATTCTTCTACAGTAATGGCTAATTATAATGAAAAGCATCCTAACTAAGTTGCTAAAACATGTAGGAGTGGGGGAAGCTCATTAAGGGTTTCCACCCAACTAAGAAAAGAGGAGAAATTACAATGTTTTAAGTTTTTGTAAACCATCCTAGGTACACTACTAAAAGTTGTGGGGAAATCACTGTGATTATTTCTTCGATAACTGCGTGGACCAGACCAAAAATGAAATAGATCCATGTTTTGGCACACAAGACAAGAGGCATCTTGAAATAGTTGTACAAGGAATTAATGGACAAAATTAAATGAAACAAAGATACGAGGAGAGCCTGTAAACAACTAAAATAAGAAATAAAAATAAAGTGGCGTCACCAATTAATTGTTTTTTCTTTTAATGGAATGGTGTACCAAAATCCAATCTATTACAAGGTTGTTACTCCCTGAATAGATCCAACAATCAAATGATTAGAAAGATGAACACATAAACAAATGAACAATGCAACTAAACCTGAACAACATCATTCGTTACAATGCAATAACAAAGAAAAATAAAAGAAATAAACACAAGAGGTAGGAAAGAAATAATTCTCTTTATTGCTTGGTGATAAGAGTTACAAATTATCTGAAAGACACTAAAGTGGGTTGATACGGAAATGGACCCTATGACTCTCATAAAGGAAAGTCTTTGTCCATCTCATTGCAAGAATGATCTCTCCTCAAAGAATTCCTATGAGAGCTCTTGATGATGAGCTCTATGAAAACAAAGAAATCCTAATTGGTTATACATTTGGAAACACAACTTTGATTGGCCTTCTCCCTTATGGTCCCAAATCCCCTGATATTTATAGGAAAAGTTCACAGCTTGGCTCCCCTTGGATTATTTATGAGATTTGATCCCTGAGTGATCTAGTGGGAGATAAGGGGAGTCATATGGAGGCTCCTTAATTCCTTTTTTATTGGTGTATTAGCTCGAGGATGAGATAGCTAGCCTTGTCCTAATAGTAGGTGGTTGTAAATTTAAAGTGATTTGGCATGCAAACTGCTGAGTTGTCACTTTGTGGACTTAATTAACTATCTAAGAAACATACATGGTGATATGTGCAAAACAACTAAGGCAATTTGGCTAGATTGATTTTTTAAATGGAAACTTTAGGAACCTTTTGTTTTTGTTGATTTGTGATGTTTTCCAATATTCACTAGTAAACTTATGCATGTTATTCTTCTGTGTAGGGTGAAAAACTAGTGAAATTGAGTGTACGATTTTTCAATGATAACAATTTCTTCTAGGATTTTTTATGGTGATATTTTTGTAGCATAAATGATCAATTCATATTTTAGAGGGCCTTCCATTGAGATAATGGTTATGCTAAAATATAAGAGATTCACTATTGATGGAATTCATGTCCAAGTCATTTCTATGATTGCAACCTTCCATTAGGTCACTTTCCAACAAGAGTTGTTAACAAATATATATGCCATGCCCTTGGTGGCTTCTTCAAGCTTACTTTTTGTGATGGTCTCGCAGATCTTTGGACAATCATGAGTGCTTTAAGTTATGGTCACCTCAATGAGAATTCATTTTATGGATGCAATGTCCTTATGCTTTTTTACCACACCCCTACCTATTCACTTTAATGACCAAGATCAATTTGATCCTTAGACTTTGAAACTTAGTTCATGTCTCCTTTTGGGTTGTATAAATCTCGAGATTGTTGCAAAATATTCTTAAGGTGATTCGTGTGATCCTTTTTCTTGGATCAAAATTGATGGTGGATTAGGGTTATTTTATCACAACATTCATCATTGTTCCCATGTAAGCCAAAAAGTACTCAGTCAAGTGACTAGTTAAATGGGTTCGATATGGGTCTTATTATATATTTTCACACAATGTGTAGATAATTGTCCTCTTATAGCATAATTAGACTAGTGATCAAACAAATAGTTTATACAAGTTGTGATGAGTAGTAAACATTTACCCTCTTATGTTTGGAAACATTTTCCATTATATCACAATAGTTTATAAAGAACAACAATTTATTGATATGGCCATGTAAAGATCATAGGATTCTTTTGCATTTTGTTAGATATCCTAGTGTGTTATAGAATCCCAAATGGTTCTTATTGACATTAAACATTTACACTTTTTAGTTACATTATTGGAATAACTTCAACCTTCAAATCAAATCATGTTGAAAATATCAAATTTTCAAGTACTAATGAAGCAAAATTCAAATATATGTGTTTACTAATATTTTATACTCGGGTAATTTTTCATAGTCATCCAAGTTCAATAATAAGAAAATCTATAATCTTCATTTTGGTGTTGGGTTTGGGTAAATTATAATTGAAGGAACCAACAAGGAAATGATTAAATTGATGCAATTGTTGAAAGTGTATTTCATAAGAACATCATTCAACATCATGCATAGTATTTGGATTCAAATCCTTATTATGTGTTTAATGTCATATGATGACATATTGTATTTAAAAAATGCAGTAATAACACAAATAGTAACAAAATCTTGAATCTAAACATTATTTTGTTTACATGCTACGATAATGTGGTTTCATCTTATTGTGCTTAAAGGAACTGGTGATAAACAATAGTCAACTACATGTTTTTGGTTTTACTCCCTAATTGATTATTTATACGAGTCAAACAATTTTATACTATCGATATATTTTTCTTCAATGTACAGTTATGCTAGTTGAAAAATCCTATATAATCCTTATCATAAATTTCATATTATCATAAAATTGTTTATAACATATGGAAGACATGGCTTACTCAAAAATTCATATCATTATGTTGGATACACTACCCAAATTTACAAACAAACAAAAAAACCAATGTGATTAGTAGGCGACAAGATATATTGACATAATATTGTTATATAAATAGGGCTTGTTTTCTAGTTTCACCCTATGAACTATGGCCTTTTGCTTAACATACATATTTTTGTCTACAACTCAACCAACAGAGATATGTCTCTATGAAGTGTCATCATGTCCTTGGTGATGGGTTTGATAGGTAATTCTAGAAAAAATAAAATATCAAACACAGGGTTCTAATACTCTTTTCCTAAGCATCAACTGCCTTCACCATAAAGTATATGGGATGAGACTAAGTTTCCAGAACTTTATAGAAGAGTTTGTTTGTTCTAATGGTGGTCATTCCCCTAAAGGGGAACATAGGAAGGTTCCCCTTCTTAATCCAACCATTTTCTTCTTTATTCGAACTTCTGTTTCTAGCAAGTTGAATGTCTCACAAGCTTCATCTCAATGATGACTAGGAAAATCATAATGTCATTATTTATTTAATTAAATGAATTTAGATTTAATTTAAGTGCTAAATATAGGTGATAAATATCCTACATGGTGATATGATGCAGAATAAATCATAAAGTCTTCATGATTTGAGTGATTTTATTGTGTTGACATATTTTGTCATGTGAATTAACCCTTTAGTAATATTCTTGATCAGTGTTGTGGGGGAGTTTTAACCCTATCGTATTCATATCTCTCTTATTTACATTAAACATAGGCTAGTGTGAACCATATTAAGGGAAATTGATTACATAGTTGAGAATCATGTTACGAAAAGGATGTGAATTGTCCTCTAGATTTTATCAAAAAGGGATGTTAAGAAGAGGTGACCTTCATGATGACATAGAGTTTTATTTGATACATTAAAAAGGCAATATGATGATTGCCATACTTTCTTGATGAACACCCAACATTTGAGATGTTGGTGAAGAGACTCGATCACCTTGAGTTAAGGTTTTGTTACGTGGGGGTATGGTGAATCCTCACCTACCTATCATAACACCAATCATCAGATTGTTGATTCCACAAGGTGTTTCCATGACAAATTTATTCATATGAGAGATATTGGGAAAAATACATAGTTGAAATATTATTTCTTTAATAATTATATTAGATTTAATATGAGGCAACAATTTGTTTTGAGACATTTTTTACCATGATGTAAACTTGATAAAGTATTCTAGCATATACTTGCCCCCTATAAATATAATAGAATTCATAAGACAAGTTCTATTGGTATGGGTATTGCAATTGCAAGAGGCTCTATGAGTTATAATTAATATTCCCAAATGTTAGGATTAATATATACCTAACTTGTAATGAACCCGAACTGATTGATTTAGACTTAACTTATACATATAATTAATAGCCTCTAACCATTGACAAACATTATCATAAATGGGGTATAAGCAAATGAATCTATAAACACATAAGGATTCAAGATAAATATTCTATCACACACTTACCCTAACCTAATAAAATATTCTAACACATACTTATCCCCTTGTAACTCCAATAGAATTTGTAAGACGGGTTCTAATGGCATGACTACTATAATTACAAGAGGCTCTATGACTTATAGTGAATACTTTGGGGTTAAGATATGCCCAACTTGCAATGCACCCTGACTAATTGATTTAGACTTAACTTATACATATAATTAATATTTTATGACCATTAATAAACATTGTCGTAAATGGGATATAAGCAAGTGAATCCATAAACACACAGGGACTCGATATATAGTGGGAAAGAACTCAACAAACAATAACACTTATTTTATTATTGGTGGAAGCTCATTAGAACTAATTCCACTCCTTATTCTTAAGCTTGCTTCCTTCCCCACTCCTTACTAGAGAGACAAAGAGGTAGAACAACAATCTAATGGCCATCTCATTTCCTTATTACAATCTTCTTGTTTATGGGTGGAGGATAAGTTTACAAGGTCTACCTTGATCAATAAGAGAGGGTTTGTTTGACATGGTCAACCTTGATAAGTCTTCTATGATTTACTTAATTTAATTTAAGTTTATAATAAAGAGGTTTTGTATACCCAATAGAGAATCTCTTTGACTCCCTTTCATGTGTTACACCACTAAATAATTTTCTAATAGTTATATAAAAAATTAACTAGAAAAATCTAAGATCAAATTGCTTGTTAAATAAGCACAGTATGATGCATTAAATATGTAATTTCAATTTGATGGTCTACATAGTGTAAATCATATATGTGTGTTTGAAATAGGTAAACACCAATTTTTCTCTAAAGGTCACATACAAAAACTGTATTGACATTGTTGTGATTAGAATAGTGCAAAATCACAAGAACCATCAAGTATGCTACACTCCAGTGTGTATGATGCGTCATTCTGTTTTTGATGTGCGTTCTCCACCTTGTCAATGGTGTGTCTAAACAAAAGGAACATTTCAAGATACCAAGACAATTGGCCATTTGGATATTGTGATGCATTCTCATGGCAATGATGCACCATTAACAATGCTTCCGCGCACACACAAAATGAATTGGTGTGAAATAGTGATTTGGTGAGTGTTATTAGCATTGTCGAAAATTCATTTAATCAAAATAAAAACATTGAATAATCCATAATGTTTTAATCTCTCCCATTCGTTTAGGTTAACTAGATGCCTCATATATGATGCAAGGGTATATGCACCAACACACCATCATGGTGGCAAGTTCTATAGTGCATGCCTTTCGCATCATTAATAATGTGCCTTGCCATTGTATGAGCATCACATAATTCAAAATGAGTGTTTTTTCACTCTTTAGTGTGCGTAAGTTGACAAGTTGACCAACATATGATAGGGAAACATTAGCCAAATCACTATTATCTTGACACATGTCACTATGTGTATATCACATTATAATTGATATGTCTAGATAACAAAAACACACTTGACAATCCACATAAATTCGAATTCTTTCATTAATGTGTTTACATTATTTCAATGAACTATATATATCGCATGGCATATCATACTAAAACTCACATGCCAGATGTGCGTGTGTGTGTGTACAATAAAACTAAAGGAAATTATGTGGTTTCACAAAGCATCATTTCATCTTACAATGCATTTAGTTATATGGGACACATTTGATCTAGGTTGTATAAGGAATTAAGTGAAAGGTAGGAAAAGAAATGGAACACACAAAAAGAAATATAGCAAAGAGAACAAAGATATAGTGAAAATCCAACTTCTATTGATCAATAATTCACATAATGTTATAGAACACAAACTAGCTAAACTGGTTGTAGCTATCTCTGAAGGGAGAAAGATGGCAGCTACATATATTCACAAAAAGCTATTACAAGAGGCCAAAAAATGGAATTTTGACACAAAGAAAGAACCTTATAGTTCCAAATCCTAATGCTAGAAGATGAAGCACCAAAATGTTTGTGGGCCCTCAGGTGGTTAATTGGTACATCAACTTCCCAAAGGCACAATGTTTTCATACAATGTTCATTTGAGGTGCACAGTAGCCCATTGGAGCAATGAGAAGCAAAAGCAAGCTTTAGAGGAACTTATGGGCATGTTGCTACAATATGCCCTATTTTTCTATAGGATTGCATCCAAGAGCAATCTAATGATTCTAGGAGCGGTCTGAAGGAGGGAGAAGGTGGTAGGGAGATTTGAAAGGGTGCAAGAGACTGTATCGAGCCTAGATCTACTTAGCAAACAAACTTGTGCAAGGGAAAATGAAAACTAACATTCTTCATGTAGCTTGGTGAGGTAATTTCCAGTACGCGAACAATTTTCAAAAAAAAATAGAAATGGAAGGTGGAGTGTTGAAGGAGGTGATGCTCATGCATAGAAAATGATGCTACTCTACTCTATGAACCAATAGATTTCATTGACAGAAAAGACAAATGTTCATCTAATGAAAACAAAGTGATTGAATGACTGCCAAAACACTAATTACAAAAATTAAAATGCATGTGAAAGGATGAGTTGAATTTGGAACAAAATCTAATTATTACATAAAAGAAAAACTATTATTGGTTCTTGTCCACACAAGGTACATTACCAAGCTTCCCAAGAAAGCTCACTCACCAACCTGTAGAGACATTGCTTTTCTTATAAACCAGATTTGCAAAAAATAACCATAGCTAGACTAAGTACATGCAAAAGAAAGGCATAAAGAAATGTACAGAAGAAGGGGCTTCGGTACTTGGGTTGGGTCCTAACCCAAGGAAACTGAGCTAAAATTATTCAAACACGTAACATGACAATTTAAATAAAAAGTAGAAGTCTCCTTCTTTGATAGTTGTTATCTTTCCTCTAGAATTTGAATCCCTACTGAGCTGTTAGGCTCTCTTAATTATACAAAAGTGAGTGAGGGGCGACCTCCTTGAAGGGAGGACTACTCCCCTCCAAAACTCCTACAAAAGTGGATATGGTCTCTTGGTTTACTCGCAACCATTGAGGGGTAGTAACTACTCATGATCCAACCGAGTTGTTGATGGGTTAATGAAAGGAACAAGCCTCCTATATCTTCTCATATTGGTCTCCAACGTGTTCTGCACAATAAATATTGTTTGTCCTACACAATTAATGCATTAGGATACAAGATATAGAAAATATTACCTAACCTTCCTAATAACACATCATAGCTTGAAAAATATATTATCAAATAAAAAAAGAGAGGTTAAAATGTGCCAAAGGATGGTCAGATGGGCCTTGGATTGTACCTATTTGGCGGGCCCACCATGCCCCCCTACTAAAGTGTTGTTCATCCCATAAGAAGCTTAGTAAACCTAACTATACCTTATTCATGGCCATGGTGGCCTCCCTGACATCCCAAGCTATATCAGGAGGAATATTGAATTCCTTAGGATGGAAACCTACATTCTTTTCAATCTCAAACATTATCTTTGTTCTTTTGTATAGTCCCTATTTTCTTGCAAGCCCAATAGTAGAGGAGGATTGAACATGAGTCCAATCTAATTGATTCTCAATCTCTCAACTATCCTTTTGTATATAGGTTATCTATCTAAATCAGTCCCTAGATTTATGGTGAGTGATATTCCTTCACTTTCAAGTTGTGTGGCAAGGTATGCCACCTTCTCTGACAGGCTCGAAAGCTCTCATTTCCTAATAGTCTAAAGGTTATTTAAAATGTAAGATTGCTTGTTCTTGATTCTATATATAGGTTGGTGTCAACTCGGTATCTCTAGCTATGAGCCTATGGTTACTAGTGATGACTCGAAGGCCTCTTAATTCTGCATTGATCCACAAGGTTTCATCTGCCTCCCTAACCATGACTCTTTTTATCTCTTCAGATCTAACCTATTCATGGGCGAGCCAGGAGGTTAAGGCCATAAATTTCACATCTCCCATCCATTATTTGGGATCCTAAATGTTCATGTCAGTCAATATTAAATTTTGCATGTAAAACTCAAACATTTTAGCTCTATCCTCAACTCTTCTCTTATGACAGAACTCAATGAATTTTTTATAGCCTCGGAAAGGGACAGAGCCATGCTGGGCCAATGTATCAATATGGAATTGGTACCATTGGTATTTTAGGAACAATGAATAATTTTTTGATGCATGCTTGCAGTGGATGGCTTCCATGGCCAAACTTTCCATGGTAGAAAACTACTCCTCTTTCTCTTATAGTTGGGCCTTTAGTCTTATATTTTCTATCTACAACTGGTCCCTTACATTGGTTTCCTTTAATCTGAGATCAACCATTTCTTCCCCCATACTTTTGATTTTCTCCTCCATAATACCCACATCTTTAAGTCCCTATTATTTTTCAATTTTCATCCACTTGTGGGTCTTAACCCTCTCCTTCTCTAGTTCAAAGAAAAGTTGGACTACAAAATCGTAGGGAGTATCTTCCTTGCCTTGATCCATTTATAGTAGGATCCAAGGTCTAGTTGGGGATCTAGCTCCTACAATTTGGGATGTTGTTGTTGTAACCCCACAACCTCTACTTGTAGTTTTTATGCTTGTTTCAGTAGTTGCTTAGTACCTTCTTGTAGCTCTTATGTTTCTTCTTGTAGCACTTTTTCTCTTTCTCGTAGCAACGCAGATCCTTTGTGTAGCTCTACAGGCCCCTCCTATAGCTTTGTATATCTTTCCTATAAATTGATGTTGTGTTTAGAAATCTTGGCCCCCTTGGTACTTGGACTTTTTTGTGGGGTTTATGGTTGTTTTACCTTGGTTTTTATCGAGGTTATTTACTCTTATTGCTTCTTGTCTCTTTCCAATCCTTCCCCTTAATGGTTGCCTGACTCTTTAATAGTGATGGGTTTTTGAGGAGGAGGCTAAGGCTTCCCTTATTGTTGAACAGGTAAATCCCCTCTGCAGACAGAGGCGATCCCACTAGCCCAAATGGGGTCTAGCAACAATCACACAACGCTAACACGCAGGTTCCTAATTGCAAATTCAAAGATCGATGATGATGGCCTACCTGATCCAATCTAATACTTGTAGAAAAATTGTCGCTGCCCGTTCCTTTGCTCCGGCTGGTCAAACCCACGATCCTCATGAACGGACACCTGCACATGCAAATAACGACCATAAGCATAAAATCCAAAGATGCACTATATATCAGTCAGAAAAGATATAAACCCAATCTCATTATGAAGACAATAGGAGTGGAACCATAATGAAAGTCGTCCATTAATGAATAAAAGCAGAGAAAGATACAACCAGGTTCTGACGTTGAACCTATTCTCTGGCTGGGCGAGCAGCTAAATATGCCTTGCACAAGACCTTCTCTCTCTCAGGATTCCGGCAGCATAACCTCCCTATGCTTCAAAATTCTTACTATCACTCTAACATTACTTCAGCACTCACAAAAACTCCCTTGTCAAATGCATGAGGACGGGCTTTTATAGATGGAGAAGGGAGGAAGATACAATGTACCAAGACGCCCATTGCGGATTGGCATTATCCTGAAAAGCTATTGAGGATAGTTGTCATGGATAAACAATGACTCTCGACCTCTATCCTGCGGATTTTTCCCTCAAAGAACTTAATGATAAGAGAGGAAAAAACATATGGGTGCGCGTTGGCCAAAAATCATTACTAAACTTAGTTGGCACGGGTGTTGCTCTAGGACAGAGCGCCAATGGGCGCGCCCCCTTTTGAGGATCTGAGTCATTGGCGCAGGTAAGACACTGTGTACCTGCGCCAATGGAAAAAGGGCACTTTTCAGGGATAATTTGCAAAAGGTGTCTTCAGGGAACATGAAGTACATACTAAGGGGAACATAATGCAATGTTTTTAGGTTATGTCACTGCTCACAGTTCCCGGAATGTGTCCTCCAATATACGAAAACAGGGGTAACAGGAAAGGTGACCAACGATGACAAATTACTGTGTAACACTTATCTTATCTTGTTGCTTTTTCTTCTCTTGAAGTACATAAGGGGTTGCCTTGGCCTCCTTCACTTCGGTTTAGCTAGGTACTTAATGTTGCCAATGTGGCAAAACCTTCCTCCTCAGTATTTCCCTCTAAAGTGCTTTCCTTCTACTCCATTCTCCTTCTCTTTTGTGGCATGGATGATGTTCCAATGTCCTCTGGAGTCTTTTGTTTTTCTTTTTGTGTCACAATAGGATTGACTAGGACTTCTTTAGGCATTTTTGTTCTTATTTCTAGCTTAGTTTGTGCCTCTACCTCTTGTTCTTCCTCCTCCACTTATTTTTCTGGTTTTCCTTCAGATCATTCTTCTTCTCCTTCAACTTATTTTTCCTCAAATTCTCCCCCTGTTGTTGCTTCTTCAAGTTCCAATTGGGCTTGTGCTTTGGTTTCTATGAAGGCCTCCTCATCCATATCCATAAAGTCAACCCAGGTCACGTGGTTTTGAAGACCTTCCAAAGCTTCCATTATTATAAATTTTATAAGCCCATGGTGTGCCATGTAGTGATGCTTCCATACTTTTACCTTATAGCTCATTTCCTTGATTATCTAGAAGATAGAGTGAGGGATGCTCAATCTTTCTTGGATAGGATAATTCATGTGAAATCTGAGTTGATAGAGCATCCTGAACTGGTATGCATAAACAATACTAAGTATTCCTTCACAATATATGTACTTTAAGAATGGTATGCTACCTCATCCCAAGGATAGGTTAAACTTTCCCTCCTAAATCCATTATTATCTTCAATGGGATGTTCATCTAGAAGGAAGAAGTTCTTTTCTGTTGTGATAACTTATGTCCTTTCTTCTTTGCTCCATCTCACCCCTACGGGAAATGTGGTGACTCTATTGATGACTTCCTTATTCAAGTGAATAATGAGACCCCTTACTATAGTAATAACATCTTGTTATCCTTCTGGCTGGAAGCTCAAATCAACTTCTTAAGTGATTTCATCATCGAAACCCTTGAATTTTTCAAAGAACCCTAGCAACTGATGATTGGAAAAAAGGTCCCTGACATCATGGTGCTGGTGAATTCTAGAGGGATCTATCGGCTCCATATAGTTGTATATATCCACCATAGCCTCAATACAAGCACTTCCCTCTCTCTACTACAAGGTTCTAGAAATTTATGTGCAATTGGGGTTATTAAGGCAGAAATAAAGTGAATAGTTTGTTTACAATCCCTAGGATAGGGAAGAATTCATAATGCAACTCAAAACAATTTCATTTCCTCCTCTTATCATGCTCATTTCAAAAACACCTATACTTCACTTCCCTTTCCTACCTGAAATTATACCAGAAACTATTAGAGGATATACTTCTGAAAATTGAAGGGTTTTGCAAGTTTTTTTCATCAAAAGGTGGCAAGGAGAGTTCGTACTTACCCCTTACCTGGTGCTTATCTTTTAATTATATGGATTTAGTGGCGATAATGTTCAGAATCAGGCTTCCTTTATCTCTTTGGACTTTCCTATAGCACCCTGTGATTATCCTATAGCATCAGTCGACAAGTCTTGTAGCTTCCTTGTAAGAGTTTGTGAAAGTGATGGTTTGGGTAGTTCCTCCTTCAATGGTAGTGGCAGGACTCCCTTGACTTTAAAATACAATTTTTATGCCAATTGAGGCTCAAGGCCCCAACTTAAGTGATTGGTGGTCGAGTGGTTGGGTTTAGTGCACTGTGTAAGCTAGCCCCCACCTACCACCTTGGCATAACAAACCATTTGATGAGTAGGCACGGTGGCCTACTCCTTGGAGTCATCAACTTTTCATTTTATTTTTCCTTTGCATGTGTGATTGATGTTAGGAATGACTGCGGTTCACTATCAAAGGTGGTTGAGACTACTAAACCATCCTTAGCCAATAAAACTTGTTATTTTATGCATTGATAACACTTTTTAAACTAATATGTGCTCGTAAGGAAGGCTTAGGAATTTGTATACATAATTCTTACCTGATTATGATCTTTTTGGAGGTGTCATAGCTGATGGGTTGACTAACTGGTGCTTGCATGAGGCTAATGGAGAATTGATGTGGCTGTGGAAATTCCTTCTGAGGTGCAATTTGCAAACTTCGTCGATCTTTTCATTGGCTTGCATTTTTTTGTAATGTTCATTACTAATGGAAGTCCCTTGATTTATGTGATCAAAGCACAGGTGCAACAACTAATAAGATGATACTTTTTTTATGATAAAGGGTCCTGTAGTAGTCTCCATGAAATCCTACAGTTGCTTAAGACTATTGTTGGAGCCTCTTGAAGTTTCATGATATTCAAAATTTTTGGTTTAGTGTTTCAAGTTTGATCATGTAGGGTTTATGCAGGTTTCCGTAGGACTATGTGTCTTCTTGTAATAGCCACACAGAAATGTAGGATCATAAGTTTTCTTGAGTGTTGCTTCCAAAATTCTTGATAATTCGTGGGAAGGTTGTTGATGATTGATTTAGAGCCTCATGTGATGGAAATGGGTGGAGAAGAGATGAAGGATTAATTTTTTGATAGATGGTGAGTGGAATAAAGGTGGAAAAGTTAAAAACTAATGGGGTGAATGGATGTTAGGACTCTCATGGCCCCCTTCCTTGTTCTTAAGTGAAAAACTTCTAATCTACTTCCTCTTTATGTGCTTATTAGCTTTCTTGTAGCAATACAAGGACTTTCTTGTAGCATTTGGGGACACTGACAAAATCAGTGAGAGGGGTTGGGTAATGATGTGGAAAGCTTGGGAAAGGTTAAGAGATGGAAATGGACACAGACAGATGACTGAAAGTGATTGGAGGTGAATTTTGATGCTAACCTTCTTTGATTGTTATTGGAACCCTCATGCACATGCAATAGAGTTAGAATAAATAAGGTAAAAGCTCCTTTTCAAATTCCTTTTTTCTTTTTCTTTTTTCTCTCTCTTTAATTTTTTTATTTTTTATACTTGCGGGTTGCCTCAAAGGAGGTTTTCAACCTACTAGACCTACCCCAGGTGCCTCAAAGTAGGTTTTAACTTAGGGGTCTTTTTATTTGCTTTTCTCTCTTTTTTTTTTTGTTTTTCCAAGCTCTTTGCTTACCTCATGGAGGTTTTCAGCCTAAGAGCTTGCCTCAGGTGCCTCATGGAGGTTTTTACCTGGGGTTTTTTCTTCTTTTTTCTCTTTTTTGTTTTAATGTTATTTTTTTCTTTCTTCTCTTTTCATCAGGGGCTGAATGGATTGGGAGCTTTGGGACTCTCAATCACATCCAGTTCTCTGCTTATTGAACTAGTAAATTCAACCTTCAATAGGGGCTTCTTGTAAAATTTCAAACTATAACCATTTATTAGAAGTGGTACCTTTTCCTCATTAATTGTTCAAATATAAATAGAGCCATTTTCATGGCATTTTTTATCTGATAATGAGATATTTAATCAATATAAAGGTATTACAGACTCATGTGCAGGAATGCCTATATTACTTAGTGCAACGGGTTGAAAAGATTACGAATAATATAGACAATGAGTAGTTATAAAACATAATAAGCACACACATCAACACAACAAATAAACAAGGAGTTCAACAGACTTCCTGGCTACGTCTCCTGGTCCAGCTTTCAGTGTCAACCTATATATTATGTCTTCAAGAGAAGATTATTACAAATGTGAGCTCAAATAGAGTCTCAACACAACAATGAAAAAACAACAGGGATTTACTTGAAATCCTCAGTCTACAAGAGTACACAGACTCTCCCTCTTTCTCTCTATCTTCTGCTTTCTCTCTATCTCAGCAACTACCTCCCTCTGTCTCTACCATTGAATGGCTTTTAAGCCTTTTTGTGCTTGTCTGTTCATCTCCCCTTTTGGTCTCTCTGGCTCCCAGCCGTTGTCCCTTCATCTCCTTCTGGAGCATTTAACAATCATTGCTAAACGCCCTAAGGTATGGTCGCCACCTGTTTGTAACGGAAAGGACCATTAGCGCGGGTGAAATCCCAAAAATTCATTTCTCTGTTTACACAGAGAAATACACAGAAAACATTGAAAAATCCGACAAAACACTTTCTATCGGACTTCAAATAATATTGAATCTGCCCTATAATCCTATCAGGTCTGCCTTTGCTCGCTACCACCAACCTTGTAGGTTTTAACCCCATACAGAAATTACCTGCATACGAATTCTAAAACACAGAAAATAAACAATGCGAGAGCATAACACATATATACAGAGATTTTCCCCTGGATCCCAAAACCATGACTACCAGCTTGATTTTTCATTATGTTCCTTTCAATGTTATAATACATATTTATACATGCCGAAGCATCCAATACCATGGACCGAAAACC
>APFE030642732.1:0-11997 GCA_000404065.3 Pinus taeda
TAGCTCCCTTCCAGGAGAAACTGGAAAACGAGAGAGAGTTGTAGCTCTCTGTAGGTTGCAGCCTGCGTACTGGTAAAAGACTGCACCAGTACAAACCATTGTAAAAGAAGTTTCTAATTTGAAAGAAGATAGAGACATATTGCAGCAGGTGGTTTTCACCCACATTGGGTTTCCACCTTATATCTGGTGTTCTTTGATGTGACTGTCTGCTTTTCTTGTTCATGCTCATTATTTATGGTATTGGTATGCAAAAATAATTCAAAGTACAAATAAGAAAGATTTGGTAAAAGAATTAGATAATACTGATTCACCTCCCTCTCAGTATTACTGTCAACAATAGTTTGATCGTTTACACCAATGGTATAATCATCTAAGTACATCGTTAAATTTTATCATCTTGAGTCTTAATCTCTGGTCATATATTCTTCCTTCCCAAAGGAAATTTTGGTGAAAACCATCATTATTTAAATCATCTTATCTCAAAATTAAAATCCCTTGATTTTACATCCATTTACAGTTTGGTTCACTGATTCCAATATTGCCATTGCAAATACTATTTCCATCATGACTTAACTCTATATCATGCTTAATTGATTTGCACGGGGATTTGTTGATCTATGTTGACTTATTTAACAATTAGTACTTCAAAGAATTATTTTCTTATCTCATCGAGTTTGTCACGTTCGATGCCAGTTGATTGCTTAATCATAAATTGACCCCTTCCTCCAGTTGGGCAAAAGATTCTTTAAATAGTATCTTCATTCTAGTTGGAAAAAATTCCTTCCTAGCATGAAACATCCCACTCTCAACATTCCTTTCTATATCTTCCAAGTTATCATTACTTGGTCATCATGTAACTTCATACATTACTCTTCCCAACTTGGGTAATACCTGAAAAATAAATTCAATATGTAACCCGCTTATGCACATAAGAAAATTACCTGATCATACGTCTTGTTGTCCATAATTCATTCATATAGTGAGTCACCTATGGAAAACTTTACAATGTGGCTCTCCCATTAGAGGAAAAATTGTTATAGATGTTGTCATGTACACACTTATCATACCTGTCCAAGTTCCGTAAAATTATTACCATAATTATTCAACTTCATTGGTTGATTGCCAATATTGCTTCTTTAGGTGCATCATCCTTAGATAGACCTTACAGTGATACCTTTAGAATACCCAGTTACCAAATTCTTCCATTATTTTCAAAATACCACAATACTTATTTGACCCAAGCTGGCCATAATCACGTGAACTTTCATTAGTTACCAAAAAATTGCAAGTTTCTTCTTCCCATTCTTCTTTAGACAACTTTAACCATTATGAACGTCATGTAACATTATACTCAACATCTGAACTATAATCCAAATCTGTATGGTTTGCCATTGAGACTAAATATACCATCATGTAGCTTGATGATGTTCAATATACAAATGATATGAGTAGTAAATGAGCAGATACATGTAATTTGAATGGTAAGTGCAATGAAAGATTAAATTTACTAGGGGATCATATTGAGAGAGTTGTGTTATTGCAATAATGGACCAGAGAAATGGCAAGCAACTGCTATTGCTAAAGGGCAGTAATCGAACAATTAATTAGTGAATAAGATGATCAACATTCACAGAATGTTATTTCTGTGTTTTTAGATCAGACTGAATCATAGATGCAGGTGAAAAATGCAAGATAAGGTGTACTAATGATCTAGATTCTATCAATCACGGAGATGTGGTTCAATATCCACCAAAAGTCGAAGAAGTGCTTCGAGTCTCGTGACTAAAGAATCTGTTTCCTATTACAAGATTATAATCAATCCTATGGAAAGTATAGTATCTAGAAAGCGGATGCCTTTTAACCAGTTAAGGCCCATGAAGAAACTGATCATGAATAGTCCTCATGACTGGACAACATAATTGCATAGTGGAGCTTTCTGGATAAACCCACGTAAACCTTTTTATGAAGAAAAACTAGTACTATTTTCCTTTTAATCACATTCAGTTACTATTTTCATGTCATGTGTTAATCTATGACAGTAAATTAATATGACAAATGGTGAAGTAATATTAATATGACATAAAATTTATAAATCAAGCATAAAAATATTCCACACCATAAAGAAGAGACACTGCCACCTGACCCAAAACCAGATCGGATGACGGGGAAGGTTATTCCTCCCCAACACAAAAAAAATAATCATTTTATTAATTATATGGTCTGCCTGCAAGCGCACCTGCGAAGGCAACACCATTGCAAATCCCTTAAATTACAATACAATTAGGCGTAAAATTGCCTGCCTAAGGTAGAAAATTGTAAACTTGTCGAGAAATCTGTCCATACTAATCAACCTCATATTGTGATTGGAAACATTCATACACCTGCAATCTTGCAATATACACTTACAAATTTACAGACTTGTTATATAGCTTCGTATATAGCTTGATCAGTCGCACCTACGGTGTCCAAAATCTGAAAAAGCAAAGCGGTACTAACCCGCAGAATTAACAGACAATGAAATGAGTGTACCCCGCTGATGTAAATGGATTATCAACGCTGAGCGCAATAGCGGAATAAAATATAGATGTGGAGGTATAACTAACTGTAAAAAGATTCATCTATCTGTAGAAAGATTCACCCATTGATTAATTGAATCCATGGAAAGCTACGCGCGATTCCTCATTCGAATTACGTGGGAATTGAATGGTTAAAGATAGATGTGTTATCAACAGGATTCGTTCAGGATGAGATGTTGGTTCATGAATACAACGTAATTTATAAAGCTACTAATCAGAATGACTCAATGAACCTACATGAAGATAGACAAGCAATAGCCAAGTATGTTAATGAATTACAGTTTCAAAATCAAGATGAGATAGAAACGGTCAAGTTGAACACGTTTTGAATGATAACTGATAATGTTGCCAAGTTAATGGACGTGGCTGTGTCAGGTCAAACAATAATTTTCCATAGGGAAGAACAAACAATTCAAAGACTTTTATAACATCTTTGCATTCACAATTCTTTAGTGAATCCATGTCTGGATGGGAGTCACGCTTAATTGACAATTCTTATTTTAGATCCTCATCCAGCTGATCTAGTTACTAGGCTGACTTGTTTAAACTTTATACAGTCTAATGTGATCCAATGGCCATTCAATGTTTTCCTATTTAATATTTTAGCAAACATATCCCTAATTTGAAAAGTTAGCCAATATGAAGAGTTTATATTTCTATTAATTCAAAATTGTAATTGAATTTTTAATGATTTGAGTCAACTCAAAAATCAAAACCCTATAAGGAAATAATTTCATCATGAAGATATCTTGGACCACGGTAAAACTCTACTCATGCCTGAAATTTCTATTGGATTTTTACCAATTTTTTCATTAGATAAAGATACTCTTTACCACATGATTATATTACAACCTTAAAGAGTTGTCTAATATTGTAACAAAATTATTTCTTAGTGTCACAATCTTCACATGAATCCATAAGGATATAAACTAATCTAGTGTAAATTAGATTCTTATTTATCACAAAATTAACAAAAATTGTAGAAAAGATCCTTCTAGTTCCCTAAATCTAAGAATATGGAAAGTTTATGTTCCCATTGATTCAGAAATTTGATTGAATTTTTTTATGATCTAGATTGATTTAAAGTATGGAAATAATACTAAATATATTGATTCACCATACTTGGACCTTGGATCATGCTGGAATATTACTCATGCTTGAAATTTCTATCAAATTCCTATCAGAATTGTAATTCTATTAGAATTATAACAAAAGAAGTAATGTTTACTATATTATCTTCAATCCTTGTGGTGATGTATAATCCTCTAGAAATATTCCCTCTAATTTAAAAAAAATATATGTTTTCATCAGGCTATAATCCTATCTTGTAACAAAAATATAATGTTCCAGCTAAAAAAGATAACAAGAATGTAATAGGAAATCTTAGTGATGAGCAAAGTTATACCTTGATTCAACATATATGCATAGTGAAACAATAATTGTAGGGCATTTCCTAAATTCTGAATCAACTCAAATTGTAATCAAGTTGATTGTTTTTTGCAAATTGAGGGGAACACTAACCTTTTACATCAGGACAATGTGAATGTGCTCTAAAGTGAAAGGATTTTTAGTTGAACAATGGACAATGTGATCTTCAAGCATATAGGAAAAATCAGCCGATAGGCAGAAATGTGACCTGTTTAGACTAGCTTAAAGAACTTCGTTTTCATATAGGAAATTTTATTCTTATGAAACATAATTGTAAAATTATGATTACGATCTGTGTAAAAAGAAAATAAATTACAAACTCGTAAATGTAGATCATTTTAATTTAACCTTGAATACCATTTTATAATTTTAATGTTCGTCTTTGTCTAGGTAAATTTAAAGTAAAACCATGTTTTACAACATCATGTCAAAATTTCAACTTTTGGTCAAACAATTACATTCCCATTTAAGCCCGATGACACGAAGACAAAGACAAATTTAGTAGAAAAATATTTGAATAACCTCTGGCGGGATTCGGTTCCTTGGCTCAGAAATTTTCTCAGCGGCAGTCAAAGTTCAAATCACACTAAACAAAAAAGTTGCATGCATTTCATAAAATACAACAACAGACAAAGCATGCCTGCGTTAATCTTTTTGCGTAAGATATATCGATCAGTGTTTTGCACCAACATAAACATGAACCCCTCTATCAGTAAAAAAAAAACTTTGCGGAGAAAATCCTTCACCCCCAGGATTGCCGAAGACCATCTAATTTAGGGAATGGGATCGAAGACCATGTAACATCCCTCCTTTAATAATAAATAATAAAAACTTAACTTCAGGACGAAGTTCTTTAAAGTGGGAGAGTATGTAACATCCCTCCCTTAATAATAAATAATAAAATGATTATTATTTTTTGTGTTGGGGAGGAATAACCTTCCCCGTCATCCGATCCGGTTTTGGGTCGGGTGGCAGTGTTTCTTCTTTATGGTGTGGAATATTTTTATGCTTGATTTATAAATAAATCATAATAAAAATAATAAATAAAAAATGATATTAAAAGAAATAAGTAATAAAAAATAAAAATAGTAATAACCAAAATAACAAATAAAAAAATGATATTAAAAGAAATAAGTAATTAAAATAAAAATAGTAATAACCATATTAAAGCTCTAATAAAAGAAGGAAATTATCAAAAAGAAGGAAAGAAAAACAAGAAAGCTAAAAAAATCAAAGGAAAGTAAAGAAAAAGCATGCAGACACATGGAGGGTGTGCATGTGGTTTCCCTTCCAATGTTTTGTTCTATTTAATGAATGGTGAGGAGGATGGGAGGGGTTCCATCATTCGGAGATTCTATCTTTCATTCTCTTGGGAGAATGGTATACTAAGACTTAGAAATACTGGCAGTAGTCGTTGATTGAGGGCTCGGGGGTGGCCAGTTGTAGCAGAATCCTGCGCAATTGAGCCTACGGTTGGGAGGAGAGTTGTCCCCAAAACCCTGTTGCGGTAAGCCTATTCTACCACAAGTAAGCTCAGGTAAGCATTTAAATTTAATGTTAATAAGTTAATTAGATATCTGTATTTTAGGGTTGTTACATATGGTATCAGAGAATGTTTAACCCTTAGGGCCTATGGGCATCCGAAAAATTTATTTATTGGAATTTTTTTAACCTGATTTGTTTTAAACTTACAGGTTGATTACTTCCAAGAGGCCACATAATTTTTACAAACCCTCACTATGCCGTCGTTTTGAGGCGATTTTCTATGTTTTTGTTGGATCTATCCGTTTTGAGGAAATTTTCTACTGCAATTTATTTATTTATTTTATTTTATTTATTTATTTATTTATTTATTATTTTTTCTATTTTTTTATTTTTTCTGTAACCTTTCTAGCAGGTTCGACCTGCAATTAGAAATAGTATAGATGACCGTATAAGTGCCATTATTCACTGCCTTTAAACTTCTCATCTTCCTCACATTCAAATGTGAGGCGTTTTTCAGAACAGGTCTCCGGTAACCCACCCGAAGAAGATGAGAATTATCATCTATATCATGAAAAGTGACTTGTTGTGCCTGACCTGCAGCCGGGGATATGTGACGGGAGTATGGAGATGTGCTCGCTGGTAATTATTTAATTAAGTCCCCGCTTCTGCTTTGGTTTCAACGTTATTCAGCTCAATTCAATGTACAAGATCCTTCGGTTAGTCTAAACTTAGTCAAATATATTTTAATTCAATGCAATGCAATATAGAATGTTCCTAATCTCCATTAAAGCTATTTCAGCTAACAAAGAAATGGGTTTAGGTTTCCAACAGCTCTCCATTCTTTAAAATAGCAGGTAGTTGAACTGAATACAGAGTACTGTTTGCGGTGAAAGATCTAACCACTAGTCGATGCGTTTGTAAAAAAAAAAATCTTACGATGTCTATATTGTCTTTGTATAAATAAATCTGTCGCGCAATTAGAAAAACCTTATAGATCTCTCCCTCTGGTTTGGATTCAGATGAGGTTCAAATGGGTCCAAAATAAACCAGTAAATTCGAACCCTTAATTTAGTCCCCACACCTAGCTGGTCGTGATCTGTGACTCTGGTGTGTGAAGCCACCATTATTGTAAAACGCCATTATTTCTTGTCGTGGTATGTTCTCTTAGTATGGCTTCGGCCTGTCACGAGTCTTTCGCTTTCTTGATTTTTTTTTCTTTTATTTTTGTTAACAAAGTACCAATTGTGTAGAAGGAGACGTGGACACTATATGATATTTTCCTCTCTTTTGCCAATGAAGCAACCTCTGTTTAGACAAATGAACTTTTAAACTCTATTTTGTTTACAACGCCAAAAAAAAAAAGGGGGCACAACAACTGCATAAAATGCGGCCCTCTTTACTCTGCTTGAATGACCTCTTTAGTCTGCTTGAATGACCGCTTTATTCATTGTTTTGGTTTTTGCAGATCATACAATTTTGAAATTTAGGCATTCGCTTTGTGCTCCTAAAAACAAGGAACAAACTTGGCACTTCCATGTACATTCCATTTTACAGGTGGAGATTTCCTCATGTTACAATGAGGAAAACTATTTCTGGGCTTTTTCCAACTATTGATGGGAATGCCAATCACATCTTTACACAAAAAACTTATCTCCATTGAGTGCCTTTGTTAGTGCATCAGCTGCATTATTCTTTGATCTGCACTTTGTCAACTTGACCACACCTCGGTCCTCCATTTTCCCAACAAGTGTTACTTCACATCGATACGCTTACTCTTTGTTGCATCATAAGTTGATTTCTTGGTCATTGCAATGACACTTTGGCTATCACATGCTATTTCCAAACTACCTTGCTGGATATCGGTGTTGTTGCATAATCTTAATAATCGGACAGGTTCTTTAATAGCTGTTGTTAGAGTAAGATATTCTTCTTTTGAATTAGTTAATCCAACAAAGGGTTGTATCTTACTCATCTAGCAACTGCTATTACAAACAAATTAAATACATACGCACTTGTGGATGTCGTTTACTGTAGGACGAGGCAAAAATGCAATTACTGTGGAATTCCCGATATAACTTCTGAAGTATTTTTATTATTGCACCAATGTGCATATGCATGTTTCTCCTTGATAGAATCAACCAATTCAGGTGTCCTCATGGTTTTGCTCATGGATGCTCCAAAGTTTGACTATTCTTCTGCAACAAAACTCCTGTATGAGTGTCTTTTGATGCAAAAGAGAAAATCTGAAAAATCTTTTCATAATTTGGGCTTACCAAGATTGGTGCTGATCAGATTGCCCTCTTTGATTTCTGAAATGTTTCTTTACTTTCAGCGGTCCATTTGACATCTTAATCCTTCTTTAACATGTTAGAAATGGATTTAACAATCGTAGCAAAAATATAAATCTTCTAATAAAATTAATGTTGATAAAGAAAGATTGGATTGCCTTATGAGGTAATGGCTTGGATTGATGTTAGAATTCTGTCAGTTGTCTCTAGAGTTATGTTGGAAATTAAAAAAAAAGGTTTTGGAATGTCATGTCTCCAGAAGTTCAATCCTTGATCAGTAATATCATGCTGAGTGTGAAATGGCCGTAACTAAATTTTGTTTTGTTCACTGATGGTTTGATACTTCCTATCGTGTGAAAGGAATGGGCAATGAGTAAAAAAAAAAAAATAGAAAACTGTAAACAGCTTTTGCAGATCCCTCTATGGAATTTTCCGTTTTGCTCGAGTTTCTGGATAGTGGGTATAGTTGATTCTTCAATAAAACCAAAAGGGGTTCTGAACCCGATGTGAATCGAACACGCAACCTTCTGAAACTTTGCCCATTTGTCTTACCATCTATGTTTTATAAAAGTTTCCTTTATCATTGGTGATTTGTCGAATTAGGTATTGCAAAATGATTTTGCTCCCATTATACAGAATTATGATTTTTTTTTATTATTTTAGAAGCTCCACCTAATAGGATCAACCAATTTTTGTTAGCTCATGTTGCTAAGAGATCTATACATTCTCCCATCCTCCTAATTATTAGAAAATTTGGAGATGATGATATATTTCTTTTATTAATATTGGATTGCAACATTTTGTCATGATGATATTGGTATCTTAGTGAATGTAAATGCCAGACAGACAGAAATTTTGGGAGGTGATGATATGTTGCCTTTGTTAATTGTGATATAGAATTTTTAGATGATGACATTGATACCATGTGAAGATCTGGTATACATGTAGATCAGACAATGGTGAAGTAGGGTTTGTCACCGTTGTTTTTATTTATTTTTATGTTAAGATACCAGGAAAAAGCTTAAATTTGGACTTTTGATTTGAAATTAAAGCTAAATTATATACTTGTTAAACACTCACATTCCACCGTTTCACCCAAGTCTACACTATGCCCTTTATCATGAAAGGGACGTTCAGTGACTACTGGCTTTTGCCCTGCTATTCAGGGATCATGTCTCATGTCACATGCATGCTGTTGTCAATTCATTCACTTTGGACTAAACAATGTTTATTGTAAGCCTGAATTCACTCGGTCTAGAATCAACAATGCTTAACGTTACCATGGTTGACTGCCCAGAAATAGAAAAATGAAAGCTACGTAGTCCACACGGTGTTCTAGTAAATGGTATCCGCATTTATTTATTTATTTCTGTCTGTTTCCTATATTATTTAGTTTCTTGTAAGTTCTAACATTTTCATTCATGTTCTAAGACTTTAAGCCTTTTTATGAGAAGTAGAAACAACAAATAAATAAATACGCTACAGTCCCAACATTCAATTGGTATTTTGAATTTATCATTGGATTTTGTTGTATTTTGATGCATGTGTACTTGTCCATCAATGGACAATGTGAATGTGCTCTAAAGTGAAAGGAAAAACAAAGAAGCATACAATAGAAAGGTAAAATCATAAAATGCAAGGTGTTTAAGTGTTAATGTCATAGCAGCAAGTTCAGCACTCAGCTTTCTTATCCTGTATATTTTGTCTCCATGTATGATTAGTCCACATTATGTATCATCTCCTTTCTTCTGATCTACAAGTGTATCATATACTCAGAGTTTCAGGTTAGAAGTTAAAACACATTTTGATCTGCAAAATAAAATAAATGATTTCAATGATACTATGCTTGTAAAACATCCAACAGGAAAACACTGAATGGCCATTGGATCACATTAGACTGTATAAAGTTTAAACAAGTCAGCCTAGTAACTAGATCAGCTGGATGAGGATCTAAAATAAGAATTGTCAATTAAGCGTGACTCCCATCCAGACATGGATTCACTAAAGAATTGTGAATTCAAAGATGTTATAAAAGTCTTTGAATTATTTTTTGACATGACACAACCATGTCCATTAACTTGGCAACATTATTAGTTATCATTCAAAACGTGTTCAACTTGACCGTTTCTATCTCATCTTGATTTTGAAACTGTAATTCATTAACATACTTGGCTATTGCTTGTCTATCTTCATGTAGGTACATTGAGTCATTCTGATTAGTAGCTTTATAAATTACGTTGTATTCATGAACCGACATCTCATCCTGAACGAATCCTGTTGATAACACATCTATCTGTAAACAATTTAACCATTCAATTCCCACGTAATTCGAATGAGGAATCGCGCGTAGCTTTCCATGGATTCAATTAATCAATGGGTGAATCTTTCTGCAGATAGATGAATCTTTTTACAGTTAGTTATACCTCCACATCTATATTTTATTCCGCTATCGCGCTCAGCGTTTGATAATCCATTTACATCAGTGGGGTACACTCATTTCATTGTCTGTTAATTCTGCAGGTTAGTACCGCTTTGCTTTCTCAGATTTTGGACACCGGAGGTGCGGCTGATCAAGCTATATACGAAGCTATATAACAAGTCTGTAAATTTGTAAGTGTATATCGCAAGATTGCAGGTGTCTGAATGTTTGAAATCACAATATGAGGTTGATTAGTATGGACAGATTTCTCGACAAGTTTACAATTTTCTATCTTAGGCAGGCAATTTTACGCCTAATTGTATTGTAATTTAAGGGATTTGCAATGGTGTTGCCTTCGCAGGTGCGCTTGCAGGCAGAACATATAATTAATAAAATGATTATTTTTTTGTGTTGGGGAGGAATAACCTTCCCCGTCATCCGATCCGGTTTTGGGTCGGGTGGACAGTGTCCTCTTCTTTATGGTGTGAATATTTTTTTTTTTTTTTTTTTTGCTTGATTCATAAATTTTATGTCATATTAATATTACTTTACCATTTATCATATTAATTTATTGTCATAGATTAACACATGACATGAAAATAGTAACTGAATGTGAGGAAAATGTCACTTTAGTTTTACTCTGCTTGGTCATACGACTTCGTTCAAAGCATATAATAAATCATCTGATAGTATTAGTTTTTCTTCATAAAAAGGTTTTCGTGGGTTATCCAGAAAGCTTCACTATGTAATTATATTGTCCAGTCATGAGGACTATTCATGACCAGTTTCTTCATGGGTCTTAACTGGTTAAAAGACATCCACTTTGTAGATAATATACTTTCCACAGGATTGATGCCAATCTTGTACTAGGAAAAAGATTCTTTAGTCACGAGACTCGAAGCACTTCTTCGACTTTTGGTGGATATTGAACCACATCTCCATGATTGATAGTATCTAGATCATTAGTACTCCTTATCTTGCATTCAATGATCATTTGAAGGGTGAATTAGTGGATGGATTGAATCATCTAGCAACTCACATCACATTGCAGTCTTTCTTTAATTAGCTATCCAATCTGGTATCTAAGGACAGATATATTCTTAGCAATAAGCTACAACAATCAGATTCTGCAGCAGAATAATGTTAGTATAACTTAAAGTCTGGTGCATTCATTAGTTCCTCATTGCTTCCTCATGCAGATTCTTTAGTTCTCTGTTCACATTAATATTTCATTATATGGTATGACATAATTAAGATATACTTTTATGATTCACTAATTCATTGGAAAAGTATGTAATCCTATAATCTTGATATGGTATACCGGCATGCTGGTGTAACTACTCACCACTGGTTCACCTTGCAAACACAGTTTAAATAGCACTTGAAGTAATTGGATAATTGAAGTTGAAATCGTCACCAATTAAAGTGCTCTGAAAATAGTGAAACGGTTCCAATCCACAATGGATAAACTCTGATATCTTATTACCCTCAGTGATCATTTTTCACCTGCATCTATGTTTCAATCTGATTTTCTGTGAATGTTGATCATATTATTCACTAATTATTTGTTCAATTACTGCCTTTAGCAATAGCAGTTGCTTGGCATTTCTCTGGCCCATTATTGCAAGAACACAACTCTCTCAATATGATCTCCTACTGAATTTAATTTTGAATTTAATTTTGCATGGCAATTGCCATACAAATTACATGTATCTGCTCATTTACTACTCATATCATTTGTATATTGAACATCATCAAGCTACATGATGGTATATTTAGTCTCAGTGGAAAACCATACAGA
>APFE030642733.1:0-54928 GCA_000404065.3 Pinus taeda
ACTCAAATACCATGACTGCCTACACAGATACATCCAGCAAGAGATGGAGTTCTTCAACATCTCATAACTCGGCACAACATACTGATACGTTGTCAAAATCGAGCAAAAGTTCAAACAAAAGAAGCGAGACTTTGGATCTGCAAATCCGAAGCCCAAAGGACAAAGCCAAGGTGGGGTGACCTAAGACAACCCGTCAAAGCCGCAAGAAAATAACAACACGAAGAAGCCGAAGAAGGACATAGGAAAGTGGTGTGAGTTCCATAAGAGTCCCACTCATAACACAAGTGAGTGTCGGACCAAGCAGTCACTGGTGGCCGAGTTGAAGGCTTCCAAATCAGATACATGTTCTGACCTTGAGCCAGAACCCGACAAAGGGAATGGCAAAGGGAAGCAGAGCATTGATGCAGATCCCAGTGCCACTGTTGCCACTGCCAAGATCCAGAAGAATGAGCCAGAAGAGCCAGAGGAGGGGGAACGTCTTTTCCACTCATAGATGCGGGTGAAGGGTTCGCCGCTACAATTCATTGTTGACAGTGCTAGCCAAAAGAACCTTATTTCAGTAGAGGTCGTGAAGCGGTTGGGCCTAATGACTACACCACAACCACAGCCGTACAGTCCACACCCGCAGCCGTACAGTATCGGGTGGCTTCATGAAGGACGAGATCTCAAAGTTCCCCAGCAGTGCCGCCTTCCCTATAGCATTAAACCATTCACAGACAAGGTATTATGTGATGTTACACCTCTGGATGTTTGTGATGTGCTATTAGGCCAACCATACTTGTGGAGGCGACATGATGTGTATGATTCAAGGCCTCGTGCTGTCATTATTTCTTTGAATAATTCATTATACAAGATACTGGAGGTAGCCCCACCTACCGCCACATCTTTGATCATTGCTAAGAAAAGCAGCAAGCTCATATCACAGACCAGGAAATTCATCTGTATAGTTCACTCCCAAAGTAAGGGGAAAATCGTTGCTACATCCATGACCCCCACAAAGGGTTCCTCCACGCAGCAGCAGCAGCAGAAGGATACAGTCATGACAGAACACATAAACAACTTCTCCTCACCCACAGGGGTACCACATAAGTTTCAGGTGGGCGACAAAGTCTGGTTGCATCGACAGAAAGAACGCCTTACCAGAACCCATCAGAAGCTTAGACCACTCCAACATGGTCCTTACAGCAGTACCAAGACTGTGGGGAACAATGCTTGGGAGCACAGCCTTCCTCCATTCTTTCACCTGCACCAAGTGTTCAATGTGGACCGTCATCAACCATGCTTCCCACCATTACTGGACACATCAGACAGTGCAAAACAAGTTCAGCAGATGGAGGAACTCAACGCAATGGGGACCATTGCTTCCTAAGGGGGGAGGAATGATCCAGGTGGATATTGGTGGCCACCTTCCAAGTCCATCTGGACCCCCATCATTGTCTCTGTCAGCATTTTCAGTTTCCTTAATTATAGCACAACTTACTATTTTTAGCAGTTTTTCGGGTCCTGAACTTCCGGAGCCGTTTTGAGGCCCTAAACGACGTTTTTTGGGGAATCCAGGGGAAACATGGGTCCATGCAATGGACTGATGTTGCCCATTCCAACAATGGTAGTTCTCGGATAGATCTTTCTAACGAGCTATCATACGCGTCAAACGGAGATGGTATGCCAAAGTTACGACCCCGGGAAATTGATGTACCAATTTACCCAAAACGGGGCCCACAATTTGGCGTTTCATCTTCTAAGGGTCGGTTTTGGAAGTGTGAAGGGTTTTCCATTGTTTCTCAACAATAAATAGGCCTTCGAGCCTCATTGTAACACATGTTCAGAACATTTCAGAGACATGTAGCCGCACATCTCTTCTCAGAGATAATCTACCATCGTCCTAGCTGGTTTATTTCCAATTTTGGTTGAAAGCATATTTCGGTATTTTCCATTAATGAAATGAAGTGTTATTTCCGCTGCATCTCTTTATTCTGCATCTCTTTATTTATGGTTATCGCATCTCTGTGTTTATGGTTATCTCTGTAATCTATTGCGTTCCTATTTAAATCTGGATCACTCCTTCTGCTCCTCTAACCCGCATATATACGCACTTTCTTCACGGTCAACCTGCGTATATCTCTCTATTTTCCTGTTGCACTATGATCTATCCTCTGAGTGAGTTGCCATCACTTGTATCATTCCTCTGAGTGAGTTGCCATCAAGGAAAACACTTGAATCATAATGCCAATAGTATTTGCAAAGATTGTTGTGCGAGAATCCACTTCTAGTGGTTCAATGGGACATTTCACTGGCAAGTGGAAGATCCATGGAAGAATTGCTCTAATACCTCCAAATCCTGCCAGTGTGTCAGTTTTGTAGGAACTTCATAGGTGACTCCATAGAAGGAAGGTACTCTGGAAGTAGTGTCAATGAAGGGGAGCAACCCTATCTAGGATAAGGGAAAGAGAAAGGTTACTTATAGTCCAAGGGGAGAACGAAGCCACAAGATGAATGTAGATCCAACTATTTTGAAAATAGATTTAACAGCGAAGAAAAATAGGAAACAAATAATGTAAAGATAAGAATAGAGGAAGATGTAAGAGCACAGAAGATTGGAAGAAGAAAAGTAGAAGCAATAAAAAGAAGAGAAGTAGAAGTAGGAAGAAGAAGAATGGTGGAGCACAATAGTAGAAGAAACACTGCGGAAACAAGTTGAAAAGCATGAACACAACTAGAAATCAGGAGAGGAGAAGGAAGGAAAGATGCAAGACATGAAGCTTTCTCACCAGATTGAAGATTTTATAGATATCGAAGACACAAAGGTGGTGTTAGGGTCCTATAGTTTATAAGCTCAAATGATGATTGAGTGATTTCTTTTAGTATTTCAGTTTGTAAATAAAATTGCATACTGCAAATGATTTCCAAAAAAAGGGATAGAAAAATGAAAATAAAAAATGACAAGAGGGTATATAAATAGAAAAAATACAAAAATAAAAAGAAATGATAAAAGAACCCCACAAAAAAGAAATAAATGTGAAAATGATGACAACTGAAGTGCCACTGATAGTCTAATAATTGTGTAGTGAATAAATTCATAAAATTGTGTGCAGCTTGATTAAAATGTCACAATACTTTTGTTGTTTGTAACATACAATTTAATCATTTTCAAGAAAATGTCAATTTATGTCAAATAGATTAGAGTGAATAACTTATCCAAATAGTGTAATCTTGGTTGATATTAGATAGGTAGAATACGGGAATAAATTAACCAACAGTTTAATTTGGATTAACGTAGTTGGTAGATTAGTTTAGTGATTTGAATATATATTCTTAGTCCTTTAAAAATGGAAAAATAAATACAGTTTGCACTCTCAAATGCAAGCTAATTGGTTACACTAGACTAGTTTAGGAAAAATGAAACTCTTGTTATTAAAATATTTTTGTAATATGTTGCTTAGTCCAAAGTTTGGACTTTATGATACAAATATGTGCACATCAAATGATATGGGACCATTGGTGATATATTCTATTTATATTACCTACGCTGATCATAATCGCTTTAACATCCAACGTCCCTTAAAAATTTTCACATCCCCTGATATGATTCTCTTTAATGACGAGGGGGGGGGGGGTCCGAAAAGTGGTTTCCCACCTACTACGTGTCCTCCCCTTATTATTTCTAACCCCCTCATTAAATACCAGAAACAGTTATCACCCCCCTCCAAAAGTGGTTTCCTCCATCCCATTGTTTCCCACATTATCGCTAACGTTCATCTGCCATGCCCCTGATTAACTGCCACCCCACTACTACCATGTATTCCCTCCTCTCGTCAATTCCTGCCAATGGCCCTACCACTCCATCCACCTATCCTAAGTCGCGATGTCGATGACCGTTATGCCAATTATGTAGCAACACCCTCCCATTGCATCCTTCCTATTTCCTGAGTAAATGAAATTCCCAACAACGATTTATTAAATGCTTTCGCTCTAGTTATGAGTCTATAAAGCTCCAGTTTCCATGCCTCACATCCCTTTGTTATTTTTCCTACTAATGCATTTCTCTTGCCCTCTACATTCTTGCCTATAAACAAATATTTACAGAGATATTCCTTGCAAGATTTTTCCTACGAAATTTATTGTAACCATCTGCAAATTCCCTCTGTCACTTTCTCTCACTTTCATTCTGTTACCAATATGGCCCCAAAGAATGCCACTGTGGTGAATCCTATGCTCACCCCCTCTATGGATTCAAACCCCATCCCCCTTGCTGACCAATATTACAATATTGTTGAGATGTAATGTGAATTCGATCTATTCAAATTATGCTGCTAGTTTCGTGATAATTATCTTTACTAGTATGACGAAATTAGTCTTTGGTAGTCTAGACTCCCCCTATTTGTTTTCCCCTGGTATTACTATTTCCCTGAATTCTTCCTCAAGTTTCATGCCTTTTACCCTTCAAGTAAGAGGGCTATCGTCTCCCCTAGTGGTGAAATCCTTTTTACCATCAGCTCTGAAAGTATAAATAAATGTTGCAGGTCCCCTGTAGTGACTCCCTCACCCCATGTTCCCTTGAAGCTCTCAAAGAAATCTATCAGAAGCTTACCTTTCCTTAGAGAGCTAAAATCTTTGAGATATTCCTACCAGAAGATTCTCAACTCCACAAGAAGAATCCCCCTTATCCCTCTTCTAAATTCCCTCAAAGAACTAGACAGATTATCTCTCTCTTGTCCTACCTACTTATTTACTTTTCAGATGAATGGGTAGATGAGCGTATCTTAGGCTTTATATCCACCCTTGCTACAAAAGAAGGGTTATCAGTCGCCTTTGACTCTGGTCACTTCTTTGCTAATGTAATTCACGAACAATTCCTTCAGTTTTTAACTCAAGGAATGTTCAAATATTCTTCAATTATTATGTTCATTTTATTTCAGACAAATAAGTTTCCCTTTGCAATAAGAAAGCTCGATCAGTAAGGAGAGCCTAATTTCGTTACTTTATGGACCTCCATGATCACAAAACAATCATAGGAATTCAGCTTTGAAGAATTTATTGATTAGTTTGTGTATCCATCAACTTGTTTTTTGAGTGGCCAGCAGATTCTAAGAATGAGTGAGGATATTCAGAAAGTGTTATAGCTTAGTGAATAGGTGAAGATAGAAGATTGGTCCCTATACTAGTCATTTACAAAAATAAGAGTTTATGGCTCTGAGCTACCACTACATAAGATGCCCAGGTACCTTCCAATGAGGATATTTTCCTTGGAATACATCAGGAAAATAATCCACTCAGACAATATCCATTTTGTTGTAGCCAAAAAGAAGTCTCAATTTATAATCAAGACATAGATGAGACCTTTTATCTGTAATAGTAGAGTAGTAAGAGAGGAAGCAAACCTCCCATTGAAGCAAATGAGTTTCCCTCTTAGTTTTACATGGTCTTATGACCCCTTGAGAGTAATTTCTAAGATAAGAGTGGAACAAAAGGCAACTCCCTATGTGCATGCCCAAAGACAAGAAATAGAGAAGTATAGGAACCAAAATAATTAGGTACAGAACACATCGTAGGAGGTTGAAGAGAAATTACTTTCCAACATTACCTCAGAGACTCCCATACACAAAGAAAATACCAAGAAAAGAATGATAGAGGAGGACTCACCTTTAGTCACAAAAGTATCAGCCAAAGAATTTATGATATATACAAAAAAGACTAAGGCAAGCTCTAAAATTGACTTCCCACTACTGGAGGAAACACAGGGTACCATTGTACTCTCTAGCCTTCAAACATTTAATTTTGATAGCAGTTCCATCAATTCTCCATCATCCTCGACTAGTAAAGAGATTCCAGCTACAATACGTCACACACCAGAGTCATCTACAAAACAGAGGTAGTTGGATAATTTCCAGATAACTAAAGAGATTAAACTGAGGAATGAATCCGTTCATGACAACGTCTATGATCAATTCATAAAGAAATCTCCCTCAATCTAGCACAGGCTCATCTCAGCCTATGACATAGAGAAGGGAAGAATGCACATGGCATTCCTGCAGGCATAGGTTCCACAACTCAAATCAGTAGCTGACTTCAAGCATAATACATTTGAGTTTGAGGTAAAGGATGTTTGGATCAAATGAACATGCAGAGGAAAACAGGATAAATGGTCTACTCAACATTCACATAGAATGCCCTTAGTGCTTCCAAAATGCATATTTCATTAAACAATGTTCAATCTAAGCTTAAACTGGAGAAATTTTCCTCTTTTGCTAAAGACAAGAAGAATAAATATTTGGAAGAAACGGTGATTAAAGAAAGTTTTAATCCTAGCAATTCAAAGGCCATGGAAGAAATTATCAAGAAGAAGAATGCTGACATAGCAACCCTAAAGAATAAATTGACATTGCCTGTGACTGAAGATCCCCAAGAGAAGGAGTTAGGGGAGATAGAGTTACAGAAAGAAGAAATTCTCAATCTATTGGTGGATCAGAGTGCAAAAATCAAGGAGATGGAAGCAAAGATAGATAAGATGATCAAATACAAGGAACAAAGCTTTCAAGTAACAGTGGTTCCTCTTGATGGAGTACCAATTACATCCCTACTTCAAACAGGTATTCCTACAACATCTACATTAGTAGCATCATCATGTTCTCTAGTACCTCCTTCAACTGCAGATGATTCAATTAAGTTGGTCAAATCCATGGAAAACATATCTATATAGGAAGAAATGATAAAGAAACTAAGACACGAGGTGAAGACCTTGCAGGAGCGGAAAACAAGATTTGAGAATGCTTCCTAATAGAAGTACACAAATCTCAGGCACTTTCCCAGAGATTGCAACAGATGGAGAAGGATACTACCATGGGTAATATCTTTGCCCAAGTCAAAGAAAATATTTGGAAACAGAAAAATGAATATATGATACATATCTCACCTTCAATACAAATTATATTTGAGCAACAGGAATTGATCGAAAGGTCTAATGAAGCTATTAAACAAGTTAGAAAATAGTTGGGTGACAGACCCAATGAAGCTATTGAGCTCATCAAGTTCCTTGACTCTAAAAACAAACAGGAATCAGAAGAGCTAGAGACTAAAGATAGAATAGAAATAATACTGGAAGTCAAGAAGGTGTTGACTAAGAGAAATTTGGTGAGGCACCTTGATGAAAGGAGTCAGATTTTGGACACTGGTTTATAGATATTCTTGAAAATGCTAGAAACCCTCTACAAAAAGGTACTTCCTAATTTATTCGTAATAAATGATAAACTCAGTACGTGGTCTAATTACAGAGAGAAAATATTGGACAAGGCTAAAGGCAGTTTGAAGGTTGGAGGTGGAGGAATCAACATCACAGGAAAGGTGTTGTTGGAAGCGTTATGATATGACTTGAAAATTCAATATGAAATGAAACACATATTCATTTCCAACCCAACATTTGCTAAATACACTGAGGTCGACGAAGTTTACAAAAAGTTTCTGAAGGCAACTATCCTAAGTGAAAAACGTTGGGATAAATTATGTGAATTATTGTTGTAAGCAATGGATTTTGTCATGTAGCTCAACATCAACAACATAGAAGAATTCAAAGGGCAACACAGTTGTTGATTCGAATAATTTAGTGCCAGCACTACAAACAATTTGAGTTTTCCTAAATACTTGTAATAAGTTAGATAGATTTCGTTTAGGAATTCCAAAATACATCCTAGTTAGTTTTGACAAGTTTTTTTGTAAATGTCTTATAAATACTTCTCTTTTAGAAGTATCAAGGGTTGATTACTACGTGGATTTTTGCATTCTAGAACGCTATTGTACTATTTAATATTTGATGGGTTGATCAGTAATAAAGTGGATATTCTTCACAGGATTCATGTGTTAGATTACATGGTGATGTACTTCTTACACTATTAATGCTTTACAGAAAATTGATGAACATAATTTGCTGAAAAATACACTTTACTTCTGGCTGAAAATACTTCCTATGTTTTTTTATGATATCATGTTAAGGAATTCTTAATATTTCTTTAACTTTTATAGAAATTATATCTTTTATTCCATTCCATTTAACTTAAATATAAACAATCCAGTTAGTTTAGCTACATTTTCCTGCGAAACTCCTTTCTAAAAGCTAAAACAAACCACCTTTTAGGTTGTAGACTCCATAGCCCAATGGAAGGTTCAAACACTTAATCAACCAATAAATTTAAAACCAAACATCGAACACTCATAACTAGCCTAGTGTATCAATATAAACAAAGTTAAATCTTACAAAGAGAACCCTCTCTGAAGATGTCAGGGCTAGATCCCAACTTCCAAAGTAGGTTTTTGGGTTCCTTTTTGATTTTCTTCTGCATGAAGAAAACTAACACACATAAAATAAAATCAATAAAATAAGAACTCAAAAATATAGAAACCAAACATCGCAGAAAAGGCAAAGAGCCATCATGTGGTCTCTCATGCAAATGCAATTCTCTCTTATTCAAATAATTTGATAATACATTTAAATACATGACTAAGTGGTCTTAAGATAGTGTGTCTATCTTAGACTTGCTTGGTTGAGACAATTTCTCAACTTACACACTAATTTAGGAGAGCTAGTTGGAGAGAATATTTCATCCAACAATAGACTCCTTAGTTTGAGGAATTCTCATGATTTTATTTATTTAATTTACTAATTGGATTTATTATTGATTTTTAAGAGATTGAGGCTAACATTCCCCCCCTCAATGATAAATCCAAAACGAACAAGGAACCATCTTCCAAGTTCTCAAGTTGATCCTAAAAAAAAAAATTGTCTGAAAAACCACTAAAGATGGACGCTGGAAAAAAACTCAAATTTGAAGAGAACATGAATCATATGCATGTTTGATTCATCTCTGAATGTTGCTTGAAAAATCCATCATGTGCCAAGCTACAAAAGGATATAATTGTCCTTTGCTTGAAAACAACATCCTATGTCCAATGAAAAAATATGATGAACGCCCACTGGTGTATTCACTGATGATGATCGCCCACTGGCTACTTCGCTAATGTTTTCGAGACTTCTAGTCTAATAGCCACTTGCCAAATTTCATTGACATCCCCCTCCCCCCCCCCCCCCCCTCCCCCCTTCTCAACTAAAAGGAGAGACAGTCATTAGCATTTCATATCTGAACTCCCCCCTATAGGTGTAGGAGTGTCTCACTGGTGTACTCCTCCATTCAACTACGTGATAGTACCATATTCATTTGAGTATTGGCTACAATTTGTGTGAGTGAATCTGATTGTAAAACTTGTACAATCTTCTAGCTGTGGATGACCATTCTCAGGGATCAATCCATGAATAATCAATCTTTAATCTAGCAAGTTGGTCTTCTTTGCAACATTTCTCTGATGAATGATTATGTTTGCCACAATGGTGACAAGGATGGATATCAAAACACTGATCTTCTATATGACCGATTCTTTGACATTGAGAACATGTCAGTTTGTCTGCAAATTGAGTTTGTGTGCATTGACGTTGGTTTGCAAGTTGTTAAGAACTTGCTCATGTGATTTTTCAAGTAGTCTGGCACTAACAAAATGAATGGGCTTTGATTAATCAGGTATATGTAAGTTGTCATCATCTTTGACATATCCTAAGCCATATCGATTTCGATTACTTTGAATTTCTTCCCATGGCTTGATGATGGGTTTGGAAGAAAGTTGAACTGGAACAACTTCAACACTTGAAGCTAGTTAGATGAATGAAGTCAAATGATCAGATGTCTCTGGATTGGTCAAAGACTTGGAAGAAACACACTTCTCTTGCAACTCATTTCTCTGCAGTTGTGACTCTAGTTGAAGGAACTCAATCATTTCATGTGCATGTTGAATATGCACTTGAATGTCAGTAAGAGTTGCTTTACTGATTTGCACCATGTCTTCAGCTGATGATAAAATCAAATTGCTAAGAATTTGGGACAATTGAATGTGTGTCGCCATATTTCCTTGCTTACTTTGAAGTCAGGCTCGCTTGTTGTAGAAGTCGTGCTTGAAAAAATTTCTCAGTTGAGTCGATCACTGAAATGACATGCTCACTTGTACTGGTTGTTGATCGCTAATGCTTTTAAATACTTGCTTGAACTATTGATTGTATGCTCGCTTGATGAAGATTGCTTTGCTTGAATGAAACGTTATGAATCCTTTAATGAAATTTAGACAGGCTTGCTTGTTGTGCATTGAATTGTTGTACTTGATTTGGTTACTTGACACGCTCGCTTGATCTTAGATTGTTTGAACTCAAACTTGCTTGATTTCATGCTCACTTGATGTTGAGAGTTTTGCACTTGCTTGAACTTACACTCTTGATTGATCAGAAGAAGGGTTTTGAGTACTATAAAAAATGCACCCAAGAGAAATGCTTATAGTGATTTGAATGACTCAGTTAAAAACAATGGATTCACTGGTTTTAATTGATTCCCTATCAATTCAAAGTGCAGGTGTTGGTTTCAACCGAGAATGCACCCTTAAAATTCCACTCAATTTTTCTTTGATTACAAACCAACGTACAAATTATGATTTGCAAGTTACAGTTTTGTATTTTATTAAAAAAATGGTGCAAGTGCAATTGAAAAAACAATTGTTGTTGAATGGCTGCAAAAATTGTTGATGATGACAACTTTATTGGATGTTGATGTAGAAATGTCGTCTTGGCTTGAAATTCTTGATTTTTGTAGTGTCCTTAACTTGATGGCATGAATTCGCTGTTGTGAAATGTTGTTGCAGAATATTACTTTTATCAAGTCGATGATGTGATGCTTTGTGTTTATGAACTTATGTGATTACAAGAGTGTTGATTTCAGGAGCTTGATCGAGCATGCTTATACTTAAGCGTTTCTTATGCCCATATAGTTTGTGTAAACAGATGAAAAAGAAATCATTTAATGAATATGACACAAACCATGCAAACACATTCACGACACAGAGTGTACCTATGATCCCCTTATTCAATTTCCGGCGGATCCAGGATACGATCACCAAAAAAACAGATGTTTTTATTAACCTTCAAGATACATCATCATGACAATGTCTTCATTGAGACATCTGAAGCATAGACTAAGAACTCCTTGGTGTCAAATTGTCTTCAAAAACTGACTCTAAAATAATGATAATGCCAAGCTCTAGTGTCAAAGTTAACTTTAATATCTATTTTACCTCTCTTTCACATCAACCCTCACTTTTCTCACTTGTCATTATGACTTCTCCATTACAATTTAACTTGAAGCTACCTCAAAGTAAAATACTACTTTTGGATTTCAACAATAAGCTGCCCTTAAGAAAAAAAATCACTCCATATTACCAATCACTCCTTTTTTAAAGTTCCACTAAAATAAAGTCACTTTAAAAAGAAATCAATGAAATCAATTTTAAAAATTGAATATTTCAAGGTTTAAACTTTAAGCATATAAAAACCATGCGTGATATTTCGTTGCAGAAATTAAGCACCATCATTTTTGAGAGACACACACATCCACTCCAAAATATATTCCATGCAGGTGCCGAAGACCTTGCAAGCATGAAGCTCATCAGATTTTTGATGAAGCTGAATAATCAGACAATCTCTAGTGATAAAATATATCATCAATTCTACTAATCATTGACAGGTGGCATCAATTTTATTTCATGACCATCACATTGGTTCCCCATCATAATTGACGATGAGTTAACATCGTGTGTGAGATCCTTTTGGTTTAAAATGGTATATACATAGCCATAAAAGAATTAAATGACCACAAGTTGGTTCGATAAGAATGAGACAGAGCCAGATGTGGAGGATGTGATCTATGAACCGCTGACCGAATCAAATCAAATGACTGAGATTGCTCATATGATAACGACTGGAACTAATTTCATGTTGGTTCCTAGCAGATTTGAGCCTTGTGGTCTCATCCAGTTACATGCCATGCGCTATGGCACGGTACCTATAGTTGCATCTATAGGTGGATTAGTGGATACAGTACAAGAGGGAATAACGAGGTTCCAAATGGGTGATTTTCATTTTGATTGCGAAGAAGTAGATCCTGATGATGTTGCTTCTATTGCGACAACTGTGAAAAGAGCTCTAAAAATGTATGGGACACCTACTTTCACAACTATGGTGCAGAACTACATGGGCCAAGATTTTTCATGAAAGAGCCCATTGCGGCAGTGGGAGGAAGTTTTGTTCAGTCTGCAAGTTACAGGGAATGAACCTGGCGAAGAGGGAGATTAAATTGCTCCTTTGGCAAAAGAAATGCGCCCATTCTTCAACCCCAAATCACAACACCTCTCAGGTAGCAAAACAGAAAGCGAAAACGAAAAACACATAGAATGCAATGCAATGAAGGAAATCTCAATAGAACCAACAACAACGATGTCATCTTATCCCACATGCATTGGCAAAAATTTGATGATTGTGGTCATTCATCACTACATAGATATGAAGGCCATCAGGTTCTGATTCAGCTCCGATACCACATGAAGAAAACTCACACACATAAAATAAACTCAATAAAATAAACACTCTGAAATATAGAAACTAGACATGGCAAAAAAAACAAAGAGCCATCATGTGGTCTCTCATGCTCATGTAATTCTCTCTTATTCAAATAATCTAATAATACATTTAAATACACGAGTAAGTGGCCTTAAGATAGTGTATCTATCTTAGACTCACTTGGTTGAGACAATTTCTCAACTTACACACTAATTTAGGAGAGCTAGTTGGAGAGAATCTCTCATCCAAAACTAGACTCCTTAGTTTGAGGAGTTCTCATGATTTTATTTATTTAATTTAATAGTTGGATTTATTATTGATTTTTAAGAGAGTAAGGCTAACACTGCAAACTCAAAAAATTACAGTACTAGCATACCGACGACCATACTAGGGAGCTTAAAATAATCCTTCATTTCATTTTCATAAGGTTAACTTCCCTAGTTCCTAAAACTTTATTTCAAGAAGAGCAAAGATTCAAATTGAAGAAGTAAAGGATTAGAGGTAGTTCCTCACTTTTAATATCTGGCTTCAAAAATAATTTATACTAGATTTAATATTGATCTAGAACCACCTTAAATTTTAGATGATCCTGAAAAAATTCTAAGAAAAAGAAGTCTAGCTAAAGGCCAGGGAAGAAATAGCGCTCCTTCTAGGGAAAATTCCCTTCCTAAAACCCTCGATACTATACAAGATATTCAGTTTGATTTATAGTTCAGACACATTCCTTTTAGGATCAAATCTGAAAGTTTTGTGGATCAGAGAGTAGTTGATGAATCTATTCTTTAGCCTTATAAACCTGTAAAACCATCTCTTGAACCTGATTTGGATCAGAAAACTCTCCAAGATTTTGAGAAATTGTAGGATCATGTATCAACACTTGATCAAGCTGTGCGTCAAACTTACATTTAGCAATTTTTTGAACTTTCCGCTCTTACTATTGCAAAATCATCTTACTCTTCCCAATCATTTCATCCAACATCATTTGGCCCTACCTCTTCAATGATTTCTATTGCTCATATAATAGTATCACAAACAATCATGCAACCTATTCCCACAAATCCTATATCTTCACCTCCCTTAAGACCACACATTGTTCCACCCAATTGCATGATATGCCCCAACACTATCAAACCAACATTCCCTAATTCGATAGCATTCGTGCTATAAATGCACACAAGCACATAGATAAAATGAATGACTTCTTCGATCTTCATGAAGTGGATGAGAATGATGTAAAACTAAGCCTTTTTTCTGAGAGCTTATGTGGAGCGCTAAGAAAATGATTCAAAATCTTAGGAGCAGGTAGTATAGTTGACCTTGTTATTTTTCACCAATCTTTCCTAAATAGGTGTGAAACTAAAAATATTCGTGTAGAAATCCTTAATGAATACAAGAACCTTAAGAGGGGACCTAATGAAATTGTAGAAGTGTATTGTGATAAGGTTAATAAGGTTTACAATGCAATTATGGCTTCCCTTAAACCCCCCTGGCTTGGCCCTGATACATTTCCCAGAAGGATTCGATGTTGATGTGGTTTATTAACTAATAGAAAGGGATCCCATGACCTTAGAGGAAATGCAAACAAATTCTCTCAAAGTTGAGGCTAATTTATTAGCCAAAAAAGCTAAATTAAAATATAAAAAAAGGTGACAATAAAAGAGGAACCTTCATCTTCTTCTACCATTAATTATAAAAAAGATATCCTACTTAGAATTGAAGAAAAAATAATGGATAGAATAAGTATATCTGACAGGTCTCCTTGTAGAGAAAACCAAACTGGTCAAATCAGAAATCCAAACTTTAGGAGAAACCAACCCGATATTAAATGAAGGAGCCAAAATGTCGAGACCAATAGGTAAGACCTCCATTCCAATAAAACTATATAGATGACAAGGCAGAGATAGCATATGACATAGATGATATTCAAATAGATTTAATGGGAGTTAATCATAATGATTCAACTTTTCTTACTCAATAAGAAAACGACATTTTTCTCTTATCTTGGGATGAAATAGAACATGAAGAATCAAAAGAGTATAAAAAGGGTTTTCAAAATGGAATTATGGAATTCCATAAGCAATAAAATATGAGGAGTAGGAAAACACCTGATACTCCAACTGAAAATCCAGTTGATACACCTGCCAAGAAGAACATTAAAATTATTGCGAAAAAGAATATTGATGTTTCGATTTAGAAAATACCTGATAATGCATCCAAAATAATTCAAACTAATGATACCTCCACTAGCCAACCAAGAGACATATCACAAAAAGAGTTGGTTGATAAACAAGAGGTTGCCAATTTAAACAAAATTTAGACATAATTTAGTATAAAACATGAATTGGAAAATCTCAAAATACCCATCCCTCTTACAGAAATGATGAACAAAATGACATACAGATCCCAGGTAATGAAAGCTTTAAGCATAGGAGAAAACACTGATACATTCAATGTATCTAATGATCAACCTGAAATATTTTCTGTCCCAGAAGTCGATGGTAAGCTCAAAGATGGAGGTGTTCGTTCAGTTTACATTAGCTTAACCATTCATGATAAAATCTTACACAACGTTATGCTCGACTCAGGGGCCTCTCATAATCTCATGCCTAAAGTAATCATGGAAAAATTGGGATTAGATATTACTAGAAGATATAAAGACCTTTATTTGTTTGATTCGATTCAAGTAAAGTTCCTTGGACTTATTCAGGATTTATGTTCGAACTTAGTCCAAATACCCACCAAAAGTGTGGTAATGGACATAGTTGTTGCTAACATACCTCCTAAATATGGCATGCTACTTTCTCATTCATGGGGAGCTAAACTACATGGAACCCTCCAAATGGATATGACCTATGCTGAAATTCCATTTTTTTGTCAGAATAGGATATTATATAGGGAAAAATCATGAAATTCATGGTCACAACTTAGGAACGACCTAATAATTATCTCTTATATTATGTTCATTCAGACCTTGAGTCATCTATTTTATATAATGATGCAAATGTATATGAACAAGTTCCTGATCGAAACACTGTGTTATGTCACACTTCTTAATGTCAAACATGAGTGAGTGAACATGATAACTCGTGAAAATTTATGGAATTTGAGTTTTTATGGATCTATTAGCAAAGAACAGTCAGGAGCTGGTGTATGGATTTCCAATTCGAGAACTCATCACTCAGAGGGTCATTCCTATAAATTGAATTTCCAATGTTCTAATGACGTAGCAGAGTACGAAGTCTTAATATTAGGGTTACATCTTTCAAATAAGCTGGGTGCTAAAAACATTTCCATTCATGGAGATTCTGAATTGGTAATTAAACAAATTCAAGGGGAATATTCTGCAAAACATCCAAGGATGAAAGCTTCTAGGAATGTCGTGTTGGATATTTTGGATTATTTTATTGAATATAGTTTGTTTGTGGTTTCAAGAGATCTAAACATTCTACCTGATGGTCTTTCTACTGCAGCAAGTACTTGTAAATTACCATTTCTTCCTACTCTTCAATATATTGTCGAAGTGAAAAATAGACCTAATGTACCTGATGACATTAGATACTAGCATGCTTTTGGAAATGATGCCCAGATTAAGAAATTTTTGCAGTCTAAGGATGAATTTGAAGATGCTTATATAGATTCTGAAATTGATTTTGAAGATTTTGTACATAATAGTGTGAATAAATTAGAATTGAATGAAATAGATGAAGAGAAACAAGAAACATAAATTTTACAGCTGAAAGACAATATCTTGCCTAGAGGACTAGTTCCATTAGAATACTTGTTTGATTTCAATGATGTAGCTAAGAAACCCAAAATTGGACCCACTGGAGTTGGAGCTCAGGAACATAATATTGGAACTGAGCAAGAACCTAAGATAATCAAACTATCCAAATCCTTACCACCAACAAAAAAACTAAAGTACATTGAATTGTTCAAAGAATTCATTGATGTTTTCACCTGAAGTTATGAGGATATAAAATCCTATGACACCAGCATTATACAACATAAAATTCCCTTAAAAGAAGATCATAAACCTTTTAAACATAAATAAAGGAGAATCAACCCAATGCTTATGTCTCTTATTGAAAAAGAGGTTAAAATAATGTATGATGCAAAGATAATAGTACCCTTAAGATATTCCAAGTGGGTATTGAATTTGATTCGGACTCGAAAAAAGTTTGGTGAAATTAGACTCTGTATTGATTTCATAAATCTCACCAAAACCTCTTTAAAATACAATTACCATCTGCCCAAGATGGACCACATTTTGGAGAAGGTGGTTGGATCTAGCAGAATTTCCCTGTTAAATGGCTTTTCGAGTTATAACCATGTATTAGTACACCCAAACAACCAAGAGAAGACAACGTTTACCTCACCCTGGGGCACTTTCATGTATGTGAAAATGCCTTTCGATCTAATGAATGTTGGCACCATTTTCTAGAGAGAAATGGACTTCACCTTTGCAGATGAAATGGGTCACCTTATAGTTATATATCTGGATGACATCATTATTTTTTTAAAAATGGATGAGGAACACTTAAATCACCTAAGAAAAGTTTTTGAAAAATGAAGGAGATTTGGTATCTCCCTCAACCGAAAGAAAACATTGATTGGTTTAAAAGAAGGAAAACTGTTGGGACACATAATTTCAAAAGAAGGAACCAAAATGGATCCCAGTAGCATCGAAGCTCTATTGAAAATTAATGCCCCTAGAAATGTGAAGGAAGCTCAACCTTTCATTGGACAGATAAATTTTCTGAGGAGATTCATTCCTAATCTAGCGGAACTTTTAAAGAATATAACCATGTGAAGAAAAGACACAGAGGTGAAATGGAACATTGAAGCTAAGTAGTCATTTGACAAGGTAAAATAGGCTTTAACTCAAGCTCTTGTATTGATTAATCCAGATTTAACGAAAGATTTTTTGATTTTCTTGTTTTCTTCTGAGCATACCATTGTTGCATTTCTCTTACAGAAGAATAATGAAGGTCATGAACAACCTGTTTCTTTCTTTAGAAAAACTTTGAGAGATGATGCATTAAAATATGACATAATGGAAAAACAAGATTTTTCTTGTGTAAAAGTAATAAAAGGTTTTAGAGTGTATATCCTTCATTCACATATAATTTCCTTTCTTCCAAATATAGTAGTTAAATATATTATGACCCAAAATCATAGAAAATTTTAGGGGCGAATGTTCGCCTTGTGGCGAAATTAAGGGGTTTTAAATTTTTAGTGGGCGAATATTTTTTATCATAGTACATTTTTACAAATCACCTCAAATAGCCCACCTTATTTTAAGGGAGAGGGTAAAAAAGGTAAATTTAGCCCTTCAAATTAGGAGTTACAACCTTCCATTTGCCCATTTTCAAGAATAGGTTTTATTTAAGTGAATCCATTCGCCCATTTTCAAGAATAGGTTTTATTTAAGTGAATCCTATGGGCCAATTACCATATTTATAAAAGAGGTATGGTAAATTAATAAAAATATAAATAAATGAGAGGTATGGTAAATACATAAAACATATTTTATATTTACTCCATAAGTTACCTTATATACATGCAAGGGTGTAAACAAATAAAAATATAAGTAAAGTGGAGGTATAGTAAATAAATAAAAATATAAATAAACTAGATGCATGGTAAATAAATAAAACCTCTTTTTATATTTAGTCCATAACCCTCATTCTATTTATGAAGGCTCACGAAAGAGGTTTTATTTAAGTGAATCCTATGGGCCAAATACCATATTTCTAAAAGAGGTATGGTAAATTAATAAAAATATAAATAAACGAGAGGTATGGTAAAAACTTTTTTATATTTACTTCATAAGTCAACTTATATTTAAGGACACTCAAAAGATGAGTTACATTTAGGTGAAACCTATGGGAAAAATACTATGGGACAATACCATGGTCTAGATTGTTATTAATATCATGCAAAAAAACATTATTAAACCTAATATTAATATTAATAAAAATAAAAATGGCACATGGTATTGACCCATGATATTCACCAAAATGGCACATGGTATTGACCCATGATATTCACTTGGAATGTAGCCTATTTAAATGGGGGAATTAAACCAGCATAGTTCCATCTTTACTCTAGATCTACTAACCTCGAAGAGGTATCAAATATCGTGACATGCAAACTAGCATAGAGTTAAAAAAATATTTGATCCCTCTTAGGGCTTGGTGGATCAAGAGTAAAAATGGATGTTGTAATTTAAGGGATGTTAAACATTTTAGCTTGGTTAAAATAAAAAATAAAATAAAATTCAACTATTAATTTTATTAATTTTTATAAATTACTAATAGTAATATTTAAGCTCCACGTTTATGATAACCCATGGTATTGACCCATGGTAATACCAAGATCTTACAATATTTTATTAATTGAGTAAAATATTCGTCATGCCTGGTGAGAGATTCGCCAAAAAATTATATATACATATTATATTATTGATAAAATCGCCTTCCATTTTTTCCTATATACCATGGAGATTCGCCCATTTATTATACATATAAATTTAGGGGGGGTTCTTAAAATTTTCCTTGCCCAAAATGATCTTGATGGGAAGAAGGGTAAGTGGATTTATATTATACTATAATACGACATTGAAACTCGAACTACCAAACACATTAGGGGTTAGGGGTTAGCAAAACTAATGGCTAAATCAAATTTACATGCTTTGGATATAAATTTTCTAGCAATATTTAATGAACTAGATGAGCAAGTGACTCCACCATTAGTGGAAGATTCTTCTACCTCTCCCTGGTATGCAAACATTATTTACGTTCTACATAATTCACAAGCTCCTCCTGGTTTGACTAAAACAAAGGCTAGATTTATTAACTCAAAGCTATCAAATTTTGTATTCTAGATAAAAACATGTATTAGAAAGATGATGGTGGTGTTTTAATAAACTATTTGTTGAAAGCTGAAGCAAATACAGTGATGCAGGAATTTCATGAAGGACACTGCAGTGGACACCTGTACTGAAAGACTACTGCCAACAAAATCCTAAGAGTAGGATATTTTTGGCCCACCTTATTTTCCAATGTCCATAAAAGAGTCACCTCATGCCACAGATGCCAAATATTCGAAGGCAAAAGAAAATTATTGCCTTTACCCTTAAATCCCATATCTGCTGAAACTCCTTTCCAACAATGGGGCCTTGACTTTATAAGAGAAATTCATCCCTCCTCTTCTGCCCAACATAAGTCGATTCTTACAACCACTGATTACTTTACAAAACGGAGAGAATCCATACCTACTAGACAAGCCTTTGATGTAGTAATTATATAATTCCTAGAGAACAATATCCTTGCAAGATTCGGATGCCCTAGAGAAATTATCAATGGCAATGCTGCAACATTCAGTTCAAAGAGGATGGTAGCTTTTTGCAGCAAATATCATCTAACAATGGGGCATTCTACAGCCTATTACCCTTATGTAAATTGACTGACAGAATCTTCCAATAAAATATTGGTTAATATTATTAAAATGTTGTTGCAGGAGAACAAGAAATCATGGAACAATAAGCTTGTGAATGTATTATGGGAAGATAGGCTTACTAACAAGAAGTCAATATGCATGTCTCCATACCAGCTATTTTATGCAATAGGTGTTGTTTTTCCAACCTCGCTGGGAATTCATTTTTTGAAAATGCTTCCATAATTGGAGGTTGAACCAAATGATCTACAGAGGAGAATAAATCAAACAATTCACTTGCAGCAGTCAAGAGAGGAGGTCCACAACAAAACTCAGGTGATCCAAGAAAACATCAAGAAGACATTTGACAAAAGAACTAAGGCTGATGACCTTTAGATTGGAAATCATGTTCTAAAATGGGGTTCCACAAGAGAAGGGAAAGGCAAGCATGGTAAGTGTAAGAATTTGTGGATGGGACCTTACATTATTCATGCTTACAGAGGTAATAGTGCATGTTTTCCAAAGGACATGGATGGAACAGAGCTACCTAGAGGGCCTATAAATGGCAGGATGCTAAAGCATTCTTTTTTCAAGATTAAAAACATTTTTTACCCCACCCATTGTAGATACCATTTACATTGTACTATCATGATTGGGTAGCTTATGTATGAAAGTTGAGCCCATGGAAAAGGCCGTAAGATTTTATTCATTTTGCCACCAAAACTAGAACAAACACAAAAAGAATAGATGTAGTAAAAAACTAAAGATAAGGATTCGAGGGTACTAGTCTATTGTTCTTGACACCTCATAAGGAGAGTTTCATCCCAGCTAGAGCCACTATTAGGGTCCTATAATATATAGGATCAAATGATGATTGAATGATTTCTTTCAGTATTAGTTTTTGTAAATAATATTTCACGCTTCAAATGATTTCCAAAAAAAAAGGATAGAAAAATGAAAATAAAAAATGAAAAGAGGGTATAAATAGAAAATAAAAAATAAAAAATAAAAAGAAAGGATAAAAGAACCCCACAAAAAAAGAATAAATTTAAAAGTGATGCCAGTTAAAGTGCCACCAATAGTCCAATAATTTTGTGGTGAATAAATTCATGAAATTTTTTGCAGCTTGTTTAAAATGCCACAATACTGTTGATGTTTGAAACATGCAGTTTCATCATGTTCAAGAAAATTTCAATTTATGTCAAATAGATTACAGTGAATAACTTAGCCAAACAATGTAATATTGCTAAGATTAGATAAGTAGAATAGGTCAATAAACTAATCCAATAGCCTAATCCGGATTAATATAGTTGGTAGATTAGTTTAGTGATTTGAATAGATATCCTTAGTCCTTTAAAAATGGAAAAATAAATAGGTTTTTTACTCTCAAATACACCCTAATTGGTTAAGTTAGACTAGTTTAGGAAAAATGAAACTCTTGTTATGAAACTCTTGTGTAATATGTTTCTTAGTCCAAACTTGGGACTTGATGATAAAAACATTCGCACATCAAATGATGTGGGACTATCGGCGCTATATTACATTTACCTTACCTTCCCCGATCGCAATGGCCTTCACATCCAACAACACTTAAGCCCTTTCGGACCGTCCCACTGTGACTATCATTAACGGTGAGTGAGGGGTCCGAAAAGTGGTTTCCCGCTGCTACGTATCCTCCTCTTGTGATTTTGGCCCCCCCCCCCCCAAATATCACAAACAGCTATCACCCCCCTCTAAAACAATTTTTCTCCATCCGGTTGTTTCCCGCATTCTAGCCAAGTTCATCTGCCATGACCCTGCTCAACCGCCACTCCACTACTACCATGTATTCCCCCCTCCTGTCACTTCCTTCCAGTGTCTCCATGCCTCCTTCCACCTATCCTAAGTTGCCACATTGATGATTGTTATGCCAATTCTGTTGCAAGTCCCTCCTATTACATCCTTCTCGTTTCGTGAGTAAATGCATATCCCAAAAGCCATTTATCCGATGGTCCCACTCCAGTTATGAGTGTATAAAGCTCCATTTATCTCATGCCTCATGTCTCTTTATTATTTTTCCTACTCTTACATTGCTCCTACCTTCTTCGTTCATGACTATTGACAACTCTTTACAGAGATATTTCCTACAAGACTTTTCCCATGAAATTTATCTGCAAATTCCCTCTGACATTTTCTCTCACTTTCGTTTCGTTACCACTATTGCCCCCAAAAGTTCCATTGTGGTGAATCCTATGTTCACCCCTTCTGTGGATTTAAACCACACCCCCCTTGTTGACCAAGATTACAATATTGTTGAGATGCATTGTGAATTTGATCTGTTCGAATTTCATTTTTGGTTACATGACAATTACCTTGACATGTTTGATGAAATTAGCCTTTAGCAGTCTAGGCTCCCCCTGTTCATTTTTCCCCTAGTCTTACTATTTCCCCCAATTCTTCTTCAAGTGTCATGCCTCCTACCTTTCAAGTAAGAGGGTTATCATCTCCCCTAATTTTGAAATCCTTTTTACCATCACCTATGAGAGTATAAACCAAATGTTGCAGATCCCCTACATTGACTCCCTCACTCCATTTTCCGTTGAAGCTCTCAATTAAATCTATGAGAAGCTTACCTTTCCCCAAAGAGCTAAACTCTTTAAGGTATTCCTACCAAAAGACTCTTAACTCCACAAGAAGAATCCCTCTACTATTTTCCCTCAAAGAAGTAGACATATTCTCTTTGTCTTGTCCTACCTACTTGGTTACTTTCAGATGAATGGGTAGATGGGAATCTCTTAGGATTTCTATAGACCCTTTCTACATAGGAAGGGATATGAGTCACCTTTGACTATGGTCACTTCCTTTCTAATGTAATTCATGAAAAATTCCTTCAGTTTTTAACTGAAGGAATGTTCAAATATTCTTCAACTATTATGTATATTTTCATTCTCTTTCAGATAGATAGGTTTCCCTTTGCAGTACAGGAGCTCAATCAGCAAGGAGAGATTGAGTCCATTATTTTCTAGACCTGCATGATAAAAAAAAAATCATAGGAATTTAGCTTTACATATTTTATTGATCAGTTTGTGTATCTAGCAACTTGTTTGCTGAGTGGAAAGAAGATTCCAAGAATTAGTGAGTATATTCAAAAAGTGTTACAACTCAGTGAACAAGTGAAGATAGGAGATTGGTACCTATACCAGTCATTTACAAAGATCAGAGTTTATGGCTCAAAGATTCCACCATATAAGTGGCCCAAGTACCTTCCAATGAGGCTATTTTCCTTGGAATACATCAGGTAAATAGTCCATTGAGACAATATCCATTTTGTGGTAGCCAAAAAGAAGTCTCAATTCAGAATCAAGACACAAATAGGACCTTTTATCTGTAATAATATAGTAGCAGGAGACCAAGAAGACATCTTACTGAAGCAAATGAATTTCCCTCTTTTACATGGTCTTAAGACCCCTTTGAGGTGATTTCTAAGCTAGGAGTGGAACAAAAGGCAACTACCTATGTGCATACCCAAAGACCAGAAATAGAGAAGTATAGGAACCAATAGAATTGGGTACATAACACATTGCAGGAGGCCAAAGAGCAAGTAGTTTCCAGGACTACCTCAGAGACTCCCATACCTACAGAAAAGACCAAGAAGAGACGAGAGAGGAGGGCTAACCTTCAGTCACATAAGTCTCAACCAAAGAATTTAAGATATATATATATATATATGAAGAAGACTAAGACAAGCTCTAAAATTGACTTCCCACCACTGGAGCAAACACAAGGTACCATTGTACTCTCTGGCCTTCAAACTTTTAAGTTTGATAGTAGTACTACCGATTCTCCATCATCCTCAACTACTAAAGAGATTCTAGCTATAATACCTTGCACACCAGTCATCTATAGCACAGAGGCAACTAGATATTTTCCATAGATATAAAAAGATTAAATAGAGCAATGAATTCATTCATGACAACACCTTTGCTCAATTTAGGAAGTAATCTTCCTCAACGTAGTTCATGCTCATCTCAGCCTATGACACAAAGAAGGGTAGGATGTACATGGCATTCTTGTAGGCACACATTCCACAACCCAAATCAACAGCTATCTTCAAGCAAACTACCTTTGAGGTTAAGGCAAAGGATCTTCATCCTTTGGATCAAATGGACATGTAAAGAAAAATAGGAGAAATGGTCTACTAAACCTTCACACAAATTTCCCTCACTGCTTGCAAACTACATATTTCATTAAAAAATGTTCAATCTCAACCTAAACTGGAGAAAGTTTCCTCTCTTGCTAAAGACAATAGAATTAAATATTTGGAGGAAATGGTGATTAAAGTAGGTTTTGATCCTCGCAATTCAAAGGCCATGGAAGAAATTATCAAGAAGAAGAATGCTGACATAATAGCCCTGAAGAAGCAATTGAAGTTGCTTGCGACTGAAGATCCCCAAGAAAAGGAGTTAAGAGAGACATAGTTATAGAAAGAAGAAATGCTCAAGCTACTAGTGGAGCAAAGTGCAAAAATCATGGAGATGGAAGCAAACATGGATAAGATAATCAAAGAGAAGGAACATAACTCTCAAATAGTAGTGGTTCCTCTTGATACATTACCAATTGCATCCCTACATCAAATAGGTATTCCTACAGTAGCTACAACAGTAGGAGTATCCTGTTCTGCAATACCTCCTTCTTCAACTGCAAATGACTAAATCAAGTTGGTCGAATCCCTAGAAGGAATGTCCTCCTAACAGAAGTACAAAAATCTGAGACACTTTCTTGGAGATGGCAACTGAAGGAGAAGGATATTACCATTGATAATACCTTTGCCCAAGTCAAGGAAAATATTTGGAAATAGATAAATGAAGATATGATACATATCTGACCTTCAATACAGATTATATTTGAGCAACGAGAACTGACGGAAAGGTCTAATGAAGACATTGAACAAGTCAAAAAACAGTTGGGTGATAGACCCAATGAAGCTACTAAGCTCATCCAGTTTCTAAAATCTAAAAACAAACAGGAATTAGAAGAGCTAGAGATTGGAGATAGAACATAAACAATAATGGAAGTCAGGAAGGTGCTAACTAAGAGAAATTTGGTGAGGCAGCCTGAAGAAAAGTGTCAGATTTTGGACAATAGTATACAAAGATTCTTTAAAAAGCTAGAATTCCTCTACAAAAAGTGACTTCCTAATTTATTGGTAATAAATGATAATCTTAGTATGTGGTCTGATTACAGTGAGAAACTAATGACCAAGGCTAAAGACAATTCGAAGATTACTGGTGGAAGAATCAAGACATGAAAGGTGTTCTTGGAAGCATTATCATATGACCTGGACGTTCAGTATGAAATGAAACACATTCATTTCCAAACTGACATTTTCTAAATACACTGAGGTTGACGAAGTTTACAAAAATTTACTGACGAAAATTATCGCATGTGAACAATGCTGGGACAAATTATGTGAATTACTAGAGTAGGCAATGGATTTGCTCATGCGGCTCAACATCAACAACATAGCAGAATTCAAAGGGCCAAAGAGTCAGTGATTCCACTAATCTAGTGCCAGCACTACAGACAATTTGAATTTTCCTAAATACTTGTAATAAGTTAAATATATTCAGTTTAGGAATTCCTAAATGCATCCTAGTCGGTTTTGATGGTATTTTTTGTAAATGTCTTGTAAATACTTCTCTTTTAGAAGTATCAAGGGTTGATTATTAGTGGATTTTTGCATTCTAGAACACTATTGTACTATTTTCTATTTGATGGGATGGTCAGTAATAAAGAGGACATTCTTCACAGGAATCATGTGTTAGATTATCTGGTGATGTACTTCTTACACTATTAATGTTTTACTACTTTGTTTCCATACTTGTCTTTTCTAAATCTAAATTATTTTACAGAAAATTGATGAACATAATTTGTTGAAAAATACACTCTACTTCTCGCTGAAAACTATTTCTATGTTCTCTTCTGATATCATGTTAAGGAATTATTATTTTCTCTTTAAATTCTATTGTACTTATGTCTTTCTTCCATTCCATTTAACTTAAATATAAACAATCTATTTAGTTTAGCTACCTTGCCTTGTGAAACTCCTTTCTAAAATCTAAAACATAGCACCTTTTAAGTTGTAGACTCCATAGCCGAGTGGAAGGTTCAAGCACTTAATCAACCAATAAATTTAAAACTAAACTTAAAACACTCATAAGTAGCCTAATATCTCAATATCAACAAAGTTAAATCTTATAGAGAAATCCCTCTTTGAAGCTAGCAGGGCTAGATCCCAACTTTCAAAGTATGTTTGTGCTTACCTTTATGATTTTCTTTTGCAACCTAAAAAAATTATAGAGTGCTAATAGGTGGGACCAAAGTAGTAGAATCAAGATGTCAACCTGATGCCTAGCACATAATAGGTCAGTATTCAATGTCTAATACCTCTAGCAGTGGATTCATATCTAGGCGAGGAAGGGCAAGTTGTTACTCTTGACGATGATTTGGTTATGGAAATGTATACTCTATCATACAACGAACTCCAAAAGAGAATTGTGCAAACTCATAACAAGAATTTTCCAGATGACCTCACATCTCCTTAATTTATTTGAGAAAGGGTGATTGTGGCTGACACTAGGAGGAATATCGAAGCCATTGCCTCAACCAAATTGGACTTCACAGGTGCAACAAACTCAAACATGACAATATTTGCTGATCAATAAAAAGCAATTGGAAAATAACTTATAGGATTCTTGGCAAGAGGTTGAACATCTTCGTGCAACAGCTCTGAACACATATTTCCCACAGGTCCATCTATAGGAAATCAAGGCAACGATACTTAGGGAAGTATAGAAACTTGGAGATATGATGCAAAATATCTATGAAGAGCTTATTACCATGGATAAGACATTTTTCCATGTTTAGGGCTTGCATGAGAAGTGTAAATACTTTGTTAAAACTCTCAGCAATGTGAAACCTGCAACTGTTGTCCTTTATGAATGGACAATTTGATACAAAGGGGCATTGCTTCACTTGGGTAAGAAAATGAAGCCACAGGCAGATATGGAGAATGCAAGAGTGTGAATGTTGATTCAGAACAACAAATAACTCAACTCATTCATTGGTAACATTCAAGCCTCATATGCACGGTTATACAACAGTGTGGATTTCTTGGTGAAGTCCCATGGGATACTGTTAGTTGGCTCACTCACTGAAGCCAAACCCAGGAACTAGGTCAGAAAGGAGATAGAATAATAATTTGAGCAGCTAAGATAGATTGCCGCCAAGGAAGATTTGGAGGTGAATTGAAAAATGTGGAGAACTACATGGGTGGCCCTGTCCAAATATGAACCATGTTTCTAATGCATTAGAGGGAAGTGGAAACTAGTTCCAAATCATTGTACCCAGATGCCATGGAGGCTAGAGTTTGCTTCCATCTAGACACCATCACACAGTTTGGGGTTGTCATTGCATAGTACCAAGCCTGACATCGATACGTGACAGAAAAACATCAATTGGAATTTTTTGAGCTTGAGTTCTCCCAAACTCAAACATGATAGTGTTTTGTCTTGTTACATTATCTAGTTGTCTCTACCCTATTTTGTCTTATATGGGTAGGAGTGTAAATTGTAATATTATTTGTAATTAATTTGTTAGTGGAAATCCAAGTGTCAATATTGCAATGTGAATAGCCATGATGTAATGTAATGAGTTATTTTGTAAAGATGTTTAGGAGTCATCAGGGAAGTCCAAAAGTCACAAAGGGGAGTTGAAGTATCACCTCCTCTTACTATAAATAGAACCTCATAATAAATGTAAAGTGCTTTTGGGAACCAAGATTTTGGCTAGGCGTAACCCTAGAGTGAGAGCTTGGGAGTTTGTGAAAGCCTCGGATTCTTTGTTGTGTAGAGGAAATATATTTCTTTGGAGGAGCAGGTGATGTTCACTCCATGTTCCACTATTGGGGCTAGTGGTCCCTTAATAGTGTATGTATGATTGGAACTTTCACTTAATAAAGTCTCAGATTCGACACATTTTCATGCATATGTTGTAAATATCTTACGAACTATTTCATTTTATTGGCATGAATCTTATTGAATATGTGTTATTGTATTAGTTCATCACTGTTATATTATGAACTATTCCACATATTATGTTGTGATGTTATTATCATCTCGTGATCCTTTCAAGATGTGTACTATTACAGGATTTTAAGGGTCTCAGTTATTTTCCCTTCCATGTGGAAGAACCTTCATGCTTCGCACATGACTCTCTACAGGTTCACACACCTGTTCTCACCAAAGTCATTATATATCACTCTATGCATAATTGGAGCCAAGGAATATCATTAAAACACACTGCATAGACAACAAGCCCATATTTTGGATGGGACTATTACACCAAATGGTGTGAGGTCATTGGGACTTCATATCAAGGAGACCCCTTCATGAATGTTGGTGGGTCCAACACCGTCAACATTTTTGGCACTAGAAGGAGGGCCAGATGACAAGATGAGCCCATGATTCTTTTTGAACTTTTGGCAATCATTAATGGCTTCCTCCCATATACTATCCTCAACGTGTTTTTATAGAACCTCAAAAACTGAAAATGATGATGGAAATTATTAATGACTTGTGAAATATAAAATATTCATTGTGAGGATGTTTCTTATATGTTGTTCACTCTTATAATTGAAGGGCATGTAAGGGATTGATGTTACACATTTCCTATCGCTTCCATACACTCTTTCAAACATCTTTCCACAGAACTTTACAGCACCTTTGATAGGTATAATTATAAATCAATGTTCAATAAAATTATGTGATTGTGAAAAGAACCTGATGTATCTCTTAATGATTTTCATAATCGTTTCATTCATTTTATTTTTTTATTTTTTTAAGATGATGTTTATTTACCTTTAATGAAAGAGAAATTCCATTTTATTATTCACATTTCGATGAATCCACACAAATATGAATTTTTTGAAATCCTCCCAACATACCTCGGTATTATAGCTTCTAAATCTCTGACAATTCTTTTTTATCTACCAATGAACTCTCTATCTCCTTCCAATAAAATCGCTCCATTTCTACAAGTTGAGGTAGCAGAACTTCAGAATTCATTCGTTGATTTACTACCTGTGGAGTACCAAATAAGGTATGTTTTTTATAATTATTTCAGCATCTTTCCATTAGAACTTACAAACCTTTTTGCATCATGAACTCGAAAAATGATAAAGAATTGTAATGAAACATGTGAGATTAATATGCAAGATGAAAACACTGACAATTTTCATTTCCTTATGCAGGAAGAAGGAAAAACAAGAAGTTTTCATTCCAAAGGAAAGGACAAGGGCGGGTTAACTGTTGTCCCTTTGACAGGAGACCGTATGCAAACAAGGCAAAGAAAATCAAAGCGAATCAACCCTAGAGAGGAAGTGGAGATATCGGCTCGGCGCAGGACATAAAAGAAATGACTGAGGACTAACGGTTCGGCGAATCCCTCAGGATCCTTGCTACTGAGGGATCGTTGTTTTATCTATTTCTGTACTTAGATATCTCTACCTTCATCCTTATAAAAGGGGCAACACTGTTAGATCGATGGGAGGAGATGTTGTTATGTTTTATGTAATTTCCTTTAAAGATCAAAACTTTGATCATCGAGACTTGTTAAGAACTGATCTATTGTAATTTCACTTTATGCATTAATACAAACTTGGTTACTATTTCATCTTTGAGTCTGGAAAAACTTCAAGCGGCGTACCCCTAGAGGCTAAGGGCCTGGCCCTGGAGGACACTTGCTCCTATACCATTATGTTTGGTTTATGCGTGGTTTTCTTATCGACGTTATTTGGTAATCTGATGTGTTTTGTAAGTTTCCATCACATGCTCTGTTATGCTTAAATTATTAAGGTTTCTAAAGACATAACTATTGTATTGACTCTGCATCATATCACTGTTCCTTTAGGTGTTGATATAATACTGCTAGTCTTTACAGAATACTATCGTTGTTTAATTACAGAGCCTTCGTGTTGTGCACTTATTCATTAACATTACAGAATTCATCTTGGAAGTTATTTTCTTTACGATTGTTGGATCTACAAACAATGTTGTTCTATTTTGAAATGTAGTCGTACCCTTCCTAACTGAGATTGATAACTGGATCAGATTACTATTAAAGTGTGCTATGTGTATATATGGTTTTTAAGCGCTATTTTATAATTCATCATTAATCAGTGTTGTTCCATTTTGGTGTGTTGTTCAATCCGCCCTTAAGAGTGAAGGATTGTCGTTTGATTCGTGTAGATTCCGATTAGTGCATTTGATCTTATAAACTAAGGTGTTACTGCTTGTTAGACTTAGTTGTTGTTCTATTTCTTAACTGTTGTTCCATTTTAGGTTTGTTGTTCCATTTCTTATCTACCGTTTCATTTCTTGTCATTTGTTATTTTGGTGTGAAGAATGATCTCAAGCTGTAGTGAGCATTGACATCTATTGTCTGGCTCCCAGATCCATGATTTGTTCTCTGGTTTCCTTTTCCATAAGTTTCCAAAGGGATGGGTTATTTCTATCGAATCCTTGATTGATAAATTGCTTAGTTTTTTGAATGTGTGGCTTAATCTTTTGAAGTAGTTAGCTGTAAACAAGCATCCATTTACTCTTGTATTTTCAAACATTGTGCTACTAGCATTACTGTGGCAAATGATAGCCTCAGACTAAGACACTCTTTGAAATAATAAAACTTTCCCGGATTGACATATTAATGTGAGGTAATTAGAGGTGAAAGAGGCCCTTTTTATAACTCCACATTTTGGCATTGTTGTTGGGGAAAGAGTGTAGCCATTTGTTCTTTTTTTTAGAGTAGTTTACGAATCTGCTAGGGAGGAATTGGGAAATGGAAGGTAAGAACCTAAGTGTGGAGCATGTAACATCCCTGCTCCTCTACCCACTTTCCTGCAGACTTGCTGCTGTTTTGTTTTCGATAGAATCTAGTAGTTAATTTGTGTGCATGACTAAGCAAAAAAATCCAAAAAAGAATTCCAAACCTCTACCCAAGCCAGAAAAAGCTAAGGGGCCGATTACCCTTAGCTGACCAACCTTCATAGACGAAATCTTCAAGAAAGCAAAATCTCAGCCCTCAGTAGGACCCAGGAAAGTTATTTCTAAACAACCTACTAGTTCCCTTCAGGCTGCAGGATCACCATCTATAGCCTTTGTTGAGGTGCATAGTCAAACTGAAGAGCGGGACTTTCAAGAAATTGAAAACTCTACTCCAGAACTATTGTAGGAAGGGAATTTCAGTAATCTTTGTGAAGGGGGAGGAGACACAGGGGAAACCAAGGAACCAAGATATCCTCTTGAGACAACTTAGCCATTGAACAGCCCAGACAAGGGAAGTGCTGCAAAAATCATCTTTGAAGAAACTCAATCTCCTCAGACATTATGCACTCTCATTATCCTAGATAGAGGAAGTGCTATTAAAACTATTCCTATTAAAGCCATTCCCTCTCAACCTAGGAATACCCTCCTAGATATCCCAGAAGGTTATTGACATATATTCGACCTAATGGCTCAAAACCAGCCAAACACCCAAACCTCTACATTACAATACCTCATAGTGGATTATGCAGCAAATGTGCCTATCAAACAATCCCTCTTCAACATATCCCTACATTCCATGGTCTTACATCAGAAGACCCGGATGCATTTTTATTTGAATTCGATGTGCTGTGTATGGGATATGATTACACCACTGACCCCCAGAAACCGAAACTATTTCCCTCTACACTAAAATGGGTTGCTTTAAGATGGTTTATGGGATTAGATAGCGGGGTTATAAATAAATGGAATCAAATGAAAGAATCTTTTTAAAAAAAATATTAGGACTATTGCAGGACTAGAGAATTGAAGGATGAAATATTCTAGATGATAGCTAGACCAAACAAAACATTAGAGGAGTATGTGGAACATTTTCAGTATAATCTAGAAAGATCTTCTTATGCATCACTGCGTTTACCTGATAATGTGTTAAAAACAACATTAATAAGGTGCATGAAGGAACAACAGATTGAAGCATTAAACATTATGGGAAAAGGAGATATTTATCAAGAATGTTTTGTTGACATTATCGATTTATGTATCATGAGCTCGAGAGGCATCACAAGCTTAAAACCAGTAGAACATGATCAGTTTGGAAGAGATAATAATATTTCAACAAAAGGAGTAACACGTGTGGAAACTGGAAATTATTGGAAAATTTTAAAACCGATATACTAGGGACACTAACTACACAACTTGATATTATGCAGGTCAAACAGAAGCAAATGGAGGCAGAATAGAATTTGGCAATCTTCCGTCCCCGATGTAGGAAAAAGCATAGCCATAAGGAGTGTCCACTAGATGCAGTCCAAACATGTGCCATCTGCACAAAACATCACCTTATGGAGAGCTATCCCTCACTTCTTGGATTAAAAGAAGTATATAAGGAAGCATAAGAAGAGCCAGAATCAGTCTATTTGCTCAACCAGCGCCGTCAGTGGCAGCCGCGACAATTTGGTATGTTTCCAGACCCAACTTCTTCTTTTTCACCTCCGCAGTATAATTCTAAACAATATAATATGTTGCAAAATCAATTTCAACCCCCATTTCCAAACTGGTCACCATAGTTGATTCCTTCCTCAACCCTGTGGCTGAATCAGGCAAGCTAGTCTGGTTGGCCGAATCTTCCTTATACCCCACCATATTGGAAAAGTAACGCATACCCACCACAATGGACTCCCCCTACTTCACAAAGTTCAGCCTAGCAGACAAACTAGCAAAGACCAATGCATTAGCCAGTAGGAACCATTCCGCTCCCTCAACCTACACTGCGAGCCTTACAACAAATTCTCCAGTCTAATATGAGACCGCAACTCCCAGCCCAACCCAACCCCAATCCAAATAACAGAGCGGTCCAATCTGTCTGAATCATAGAAACACCAGAAGTAGGAGCCGATCTGAGGGAGTATAATGATCTTCAATTAAGATCTAGGCGTATTATTGAAACTGAGGGTGATAATACAGTTCAGGTTCAAAATCAGTTACCCAGAGAACATTTGTCACAAGAAGAGGATGTGAATAAACAACAAACTTATAATCAAGCAACCACATCCTCTCCCTTGTTCCCAGAACTATTAGTCATACCTCGACCTATACAATATCTAGATTTTGACATTCAGGGAGAATTACAAAATTTGTACATAAAAATTCCATTCCTCCAAGTCATTCAAGACATCCCGATATACAGAAAAACTATCAAAGAATTGTGCATAAAGAAACCAAGGAGGAATATAACAAATAATCCAAGAGTCCAAGTAGTCGGCACTCTATCTGACTTATTATCAGGAAAAGAAACACCCATTAAATATGAAGACCCAGGAAATCCAATAGTAACTATGCAAATTTATGGTCAGACCCTTTCCAATGCCTTAGTTGATCTAGGAGCTACAATCAATATCTTAACAACTACTACTTGCCAAAAGCTAGGCATTACATCTGTAGAACCCACCTCTACCTTGCTAGAATTGGCTGACCGATCTGTGGTTAAGCCAGAGGGCACACTACTTGATGTCATGGTCTCTGTTGACTCCTGGGAATATCCAACCGATTTTCTGATAATAAATCCCAAAACTCGACTTGATGGACATCCATTGATTTTAGGTAGACCTTGGCTTGCCACTGTCGATGCCTATATTGGCTGTCGGCAAGGAAATATGATCATAACCAGAGGAGCAGATATCAATAACTTAGTTCTATATCCTCCAGCGCAGCCAAGTGTCACAATAGTCAAAACTAATAGGCACCTTGTATAATATCTTACTGATAACATTAGATCTCCATTAACTATACAAGAGGCACTTGATTTCAAAGACGAAACAGAAGACGATGCTATTAATAATTTCATTAGTCAAACTGAACTCACATCCCACACACAATGTCATATGATAAAAGCAACATTTGATAGTGAATTAGAAGAAGATCCTCTTAAAGATACACATGATCATAAAATACCTGTTACCTATGTTGCAAATAGTAAAATTGTCGAAATTGAACCGGGAAAAACCTTAAACATTAATGCCAACCTCACATCCAAACAAGAAATGAAGCTCATCCATGTGTTAAGGAAATATAAAGAAGCATTTACATGGGACTACCCTCATATGAAAGGAATTAACTCCCAGTTATGTGCACACCACATTTATATAGAAAAAGATGTGAGACCTGTTCGTCAGCCTCAGAGTAGACTAAATCCTCATCTAAAAGATGTGGTAAAAATTGTTGTTGGCTTTAGAAAGCTCATCTGCATTTTCCCTTCTTTAATGTCGAAGGCTGAAATTAGCCTTGTTTGGTTTGTTGGAGCCATCTTCAAATAATGCGCATAACTCTACACCTTTAGCCTTTCGTTCCTTGCCTTGATTTCCTTGTACTTTTCCTTAATGTGCTGACTCTGTCTAGTAGGAGCCCTGAAAGAGGATACTTCCACACTTTGTTGTCTTTCCAAAATTTTAGCTTGAGAGGTGGAAGGTTCTTCTGTTCCCCCTGAAGGAGTAGTATGTCTTCTTTCTATCCTTTCTGCTCCTAAAGTTGTTGGTGTCTCCTCTGTGTATTCTTGTTCTGAAAATGGATTTAATCTCTGCCTCTTAGCATAGGTTTTAGCAATAGGCCTACTGGAGGAGTGGCTTCCTCTCTATCTCTTTTAAGTTTTCTCTCCTCATTTAGAGGAGTTTGCAAAACTGGAGGATTGCTTATGATTTTCTCAGGTGGAGCAAGCTCTTATGATATTTCAGGTTGTTCTAATTCTTCTTGTTGTTCTAAAAGCTCTGGTTGCTCTGATGGTTGCTCTTTTTATGCTCCTATACCAATAGGTGTCATATTTCATAATTGACTTGATGAGCTCTGTAATATGTTCATACCTTTCTTTGTTGCAAAGGTTTTCCATATTTTCAAAAAATCAAAAAAATTTAAAAATGTAAAGAGGGTATACCCTAAAAGAAAAATCAAAGGGTAAAAAGAATAAAATGGTCAAAAAGTGAAAAAAATGAACCCCAAACAAAAATAGACCAGGAAAGTGTGCAAGTCCAAATGCCACTACTATTTCATTTTCTGTAATAAGGAATTGTGTGCATCTTGTTAAACTTTTACCACAATTTATGAAGAGTCAAACAGCGTAAACTTGGCTCATTCATATTTGAATTTCATGTTTTAGAGATAGAGAATAAAACCTGACCAAATTGTTTAATCTTGGCAGATGAGTAGATAGGTAGAGTAAATAAAAATGATCTCAACAGTTTAATCTGAGCCCTTGGATGTAATAAGTGTAGACTTACGTAGGCTTGCCATGTAAAAGAAAAGGATGATTTGATAAGGGTTTTCTAGTCTAAGTGCACCCAAATAAAGAAGAAAAAATGTCAAGTTAAAGTAGGTAGGGTAGGTAGATGATGTTGCAGAATGATTCTTATGGTGAAAAATGTTGCTAAATGTATTTATTTTTACTTTTATCACCAAGGCAAGGCACAGATTTTACTTGAGGCAGTTCAATCAAGGCAAGGTTAAATAATTAACTTACATTCACATATTCCCTATACACTTCACTAATTTCCCCTAAGCATTAAGGTCTTTGAAAGTCAAAGGGGCTTAGAGCATTTCTCTGACTTCTAGAGAGACCGGACCCTCGGCCCAATGATCTAAAAGCCTAAGTACTTATAAATTTCATTCATTACATTTCATAAAGTTTTCCTAAGTGAAAAATACCTATTTTACTTAGGAAATACATAATATCACTTCAAAACCCTCTTTAGCCTAAGTTTCTATGTGAATGTTTAACATAGGCTTAGCACTTATTTCATTATGTTTCATATTAACTACTAACACGTAATATATAACTCCCATATAAACGTTGACCCTTCCCGTATTATTTAATTACATATAAAACCCTGACATATTACATATTCCCGCCCTGGTTGAAATACGACCATAAACAATGTTTAAAAGGGATTAACGGATTTATTTGGAATTTGTTAATAACCTATCCTGCAGCACCAAAGGGATTAATTAACCATCCGGGTTAATTAATAACCATTACCCTGACCAATCATGATGCGCCTGATACGATTAAATCAACGTTAATTATATTGGGCCCACTGCATTAACTCCTCGCCATCTCTAGAGCCGTCAGCCGTCCGATCTTTGCCTTTTCATCCGACGGCGGAACATCATATCACAACCCCCCTGGTGACAGCGCTTTAACTCGCGATCACCAGGCGGTTTTCTATCGTACCCTTGCCACGCATTACCCATTCCATATGCTCACTCACCCCCGGCCCGATACCACTTGACCCCAAAAGCGGTGCGGGGTAAACCGCTTACCACCCCCCATATAATGACAAAACATCCCATCACGCTGACGTCATCCGCCCAATAAATGCCAAAAAATACCCGCCAAAACAAATTTTGTTAAAAGAACGATAAAATTTCATTTTCACTAGAATGCATTGTGTCCAGTTCCCATGCAAATTAACGTCCATTCCACTGTTCCAGCGTTTCAACTGCCACCTGACCAACAAGACTACAACACGAGCTTCACAGCCTATCAACTAACCTGCCATTGTGCGGCTTTCCTTCATAATCCAGGTATTTATCCATTTTTTCCCTGCAACCCTGCAATTTCGGTTTTCCACTGGGAATTCTACCAGATAAAGCTAAATTCAAATTAAAAATAGCTTGTAATTGAAACCAATTGTTTATTTCGTTTTTCCCACAAGAAGTCTGAATTCCAGTTTGAATACACAAGAACCAAATATGGAAACTCCCATAGCCCTAAATGTCGCACCCATGAATGCACCTCATAGAGACTTAGATTATTTACCCCTGGCCGACAAAGATTTCCAAATAAGAGATTTCTCTGGTGATAAGAACCATATTCAGGCCTTCTGCCAAGTCAGTGACAGTTATCTAAACAACTCTGATATTTTTGGACTATGGGAGTCCAATCTTCCCATGTATTTCCTCCCTTCAGTCCATGTTTTCCCAGATATCATTCATCAATGTTGTGCCAACTATGACCCAGTCCATAGAGCAATGATGTCCCCATCCCAAACTGTTCTTTTTCCCATAACTGCTAAGTCCATTAATGAAATGATACAATTCCATTCCACTCATCCCCTTACTCCTATTTCCATGGAATATTTACTTGAAAAAGCTTCTCAATTGCCCAAATTAGAGATAACCCGTATTGCTCAAATGTTCATAAAACCACAGTACCAGCCTCAAGGTCCACCTCCCTACCTGCAGACTTGTTTCACTAAAATTGGAAAACTTATTATTGACATGATATCCCTGATCTTGGGATTTAAATCCAATGAATTTGTTGATGATATCACCCTAGTTCTATTGTCAATGTTTACTCCAGGACAACCCCCTACTGTCAGATATGATTATGCCACTTTCATTGCCAACAAAATCCATGATAAATTCATGAGTTTGGATAGGGAAGGAGTTTTTAAATATACATCTTTTATATACCACCTTTTGTTATATCATCAGCCAGATAGATTTTCTTACCCCATCAAGAAACTTGACTCAAAGGGAAATCGAAGGTCTGTGATCTTTTGGAGCTCAATATTTCATAAAACTCTACAGTCTCCTTATACTTATAATGAATTCATTGACTGGTTTGTCCATCCAGCATCTACTCTGTTGACATGAGTTCCCCCTCCTAGACTCACTGATGACATGAAAAAGATTCTCCAACTCTCCAAACAGTACAAGATAGATGACTGGTACCCATACCAAAACCACACAGAAATCAGAATGTATGGGTGTGAACTTTGCCCTTTCAAGCTGCCTAAATATGTGCCCATGAGATTATTTGCACTAGAGTATTTCAGACAAATTATCAATGCAGACTTAGTCCATTTTTGTAGTGCAAAGAAGAAAGACCAGTTAAGAATAAAGAACCAGCTAGGCCCTTATGTCATCAATTCTAGGGATGCATGGCAAGATACTGAAAAGATTCTAGAAGACCACCTTAGATTGAAGAAGAGTTTTTGGTGGGTGCCATATGACCCAAATAGTTTCATATGTGACAGAAGAACAAAGAACAGGCTGTTAGTTTATATACATCATAGGATCCCAGAAATTGAACAGTTTGCAAATCAGGATCAATGGGTAGAAGGGACCCTAATAGAAGAAATTAGTAAGCAAGAAAAGAGGAAAATGCTATGAAAGATCTTGAAAAAACCCTTGACCTGGACTCTTTTGGACAGGTATCATTCAAGCTACCCCAACAATCAGGAATTGGTACATCTTCTGCTGGAACTTCTTAGCAGCTTGCACAGGAAACTAGCATACTAGTTACAGAGACTTCCAAGGGAAAAGAGATAGATACTACAGAGCAGCCTACAATGACAGATCAGTCTACAAAGTCCAGAGAACAGACTCAAGTGCACATTCCTCCATCCCAAGCTACAGCAGCAGAAATTCCAGCATTGCAGACTCCTCTAAATGAGGAAAGAAACAAAAAGAAGGACAGAGAAACCATCACACCTATCAGTGGACCAACAGAACAACCTGGAGCAAAGAGACAAAGACTAAATCCTCTATCAAAAGAGGAAATAATTGAAGAAACTATAGATAGCCAGAGAGAAGAAAGAGCCAGCCAGCAAACTACACCATTGGGAGGAACCTCAACTAGCTCACAAGGGCAGGAGCTAGAAAGACAACACAGTGTAGAAGTATCTTCCACCAAGCCATAAAGCAAACATGCCTCAGACATTAAAAATACTTTCACAGAGATAAAGGCCAGGAATGACCCAATAAGGCTTCAAATTTACGGTCAATACCTGAAAATGGCACCCACAAACCAGCAGAGATTAATGTCAGCCTATGACATTAAAGAAGGTAAAATGATAATGAGTTATTTTAAGCCAAAGGTGCAGCAACCCCAATCAGCAGCAGACTATATCATAACAAACTTGGAGGTCCTGGCCAAATATATTCATCCTATGGACCAAATTAAGCTTCATAAGCAGACTGGGGAAATGGTTTATTCCACACTGACTGACAAACCAATGCTAGCCCACAAATTGCAAAGTTTCTTGGACAACACAACAGCTCAATTACATTTGGAGAAAGCATCTTCTCTAGCCAAAGATAATAGCATCAAATCATTAGAGGAGATTATTATTGGATTGGGACATGATCCCAAAGATGCTAAAGGCATAAAGGCACTAATTAAGAAGAAATAAGAGGACATTGTTGCCTTAAGAAAACAGTTGAAACTGCCTCCTTCAACACATCCACAGACTGCAGAAGATATACAGCAGAAATCTGAAGAAGACATGATGGACCTACTCCTGAAACTTAACAAAAGATTAAATGATACAGAGCAGGCATTGGAAAAAGCACTAAAGGAAAAGCAGGGAGAGTCGACCTCTCAGCCTCCTGAGGTAATCCCCATAGTTTCAACTACAGTCCCTTCCACAAGTGGAACAACATTAGCTCCAAATGTCCCAGTGGTCACAGCAGAAGTAATAATAGGTACATCAACAGCAAGTACATCACCAGGTAGCAATACTAATATGAGCACAAAAGAATTGATAAAGGCCATGGAAGAATTGAGATTACAGGTCACAGAGTTGAAACAAGTGAAAGAACAATTGTCTAAGGCAAAAAAGAATTATGATATCTCCAAAATAAGTATTGTGGAAAAGAATAGGGAGATTAAAGCCTTAGAAGGTAAAGTGAAAACCTTAGAACAAGAACTCACTTTCGATAAACCCTTGACAAAAATCAAGAAAATCCTTTGGGCTAATATCATTCAGTCTATAAATGAGATATGACTATCAATCCAAGTGATTTATGAGCAGCTAGACTTAGTGAAAACAACCCATGGAGCAATTTAGCAAACCAGAGCAGAGTTGGGTAAAATGCCAGAAGAAGCCAACAGGCTTATACAATTTTTGAATACCAAAAACAGAGAACAGTTGGAAGTACTTGGCATCTCTGACAGAACAGACACCATTTTGGAAATCAATAGGGTTCTAACCAAGAGAACCTTGATGCAAAACTTAGAGAGAAGGTGCCAAAACATGTAAGTAGAAATCAATTCTTTTTTGGGGAAATTCACAGTTTTGCAGAGTAAAGGGCTACCAAGTTCTTTGGTCATTAATGATAAGTTAATGAAACACATTGATTATGTAGATAAGTTGAATAAGTATGCTGGTAATCAAGCTATCTCATCATCAAGTGCATCAGGAGTGAAAGCACTTCCCACAGGCCGAGTTCTCTATGATAGCTTGGAGAACTTATTTTACATTGAGCATGAGGTAAAACACCTATTCACCATCCAGCCTAACTTCTTCAGGTATACAGAGACTATTGAAACTCTAAGAAAACTTCAGAGGCACAAATTGCCAAAGCAGAAATGGTGGGAAGATATGTTAGAAATTTTGTAAAGTTACCTTTGGTAAAACTTAAATTTTGGGCTATTTACCTTGTTGAGATAAACAGAGATGAATAAAGGTGAACAATGGTCAAAACAGGTTGAAGAGTATCAAAGCAGGTAAAGAGTATTAGTCAAACAAGGCAACCAGTATGAAGTTACAGCAGCAAGCCAAATAAAAAGGCCTACCTCCAGCACACCCAACACAAATCGGAACAGCACAACATCTATTTGCTTTTCTCCTATCTTTGAGACTAGCTGTCTCTATTTTCTTGTAAAAATGATTTGTCACCACTAGAATATATCTCACTCTGTTATGAGATATTTTGTGTAAAATATTTTGTATAAATACTCCCTCAATTGGAGTACTAGAAGTGGATTCATATACATTGTTGTAATACTAGTTTTTTGGAATAAAGTGTTGATTCGATCAAATTTTCACATGGCTTGCTGGACAAAGAATTAATGCAAGGGACATTTCATAGATTTCTTGAAGCAAACACTAGATCAATAAGTCCTCTATACCTCATGTTTTAAAGTTTTCTTTGTTTATTCTATCATCTATGTTTCACATTTGAATGATAAACAAAAAAGAGTAATTCAAAATATGCTTATTACACTCTATCTTTAAAAGTTATCATTTTCTATGTTTTCTATTGAATTAGGATAAACAGTGAAATCTTAATTGCTCATGTTTTCTAATTCTTTCATTTTGATTATTTGTTAAATAATACTTAATTTCTCTTTGTCAGTAATCATCCACGTTCCCTCTTGAAATACGCTGAAGGATTCTTAATTTCCCTTCATCCATTTTGAACCCATTCCATTTATTCTAAGTCTTTATTTGTTCCCTGTTTTATTACCTTGCTTTGTGAAACCATCTTTTTTTGAGAAACCCAAATCTAGTAAAGCCATCTTGCTTGACTTCATTAACCCAATTGCCTAAACTACTCAGTCTTATTCCTTTGCTATTGAATCTCACCACCCAATATCAAACAAACTCTCAAACTTCACAACTAGCCTAATATCTTTACAAAACAAAGCTAAAACTTAAAGAGAGAGCCCTCTCTGGATGTAGATTGGCTAGAATTTGTATCTAAAAGATTGGTTTGTGGTTACCTCGACCTCCTTTCCCTTTCTTACAACTATTGGGAAAACCTGAGTGATAACAGCTCTGAAGGTTGTTCTGAAGGTTGTCCTAAAGGTTGTCCTGATAGACCTACTTGTTTAGAGGGGCCTGGTTGTTCTGATGTATGTTCATTGGGTATTTGTGATTGACTTGATTCTAGTACTTGTACAAACGAATCCTCATCAAGTCTTGTATCTAAGTCAATCAAAACATTATTTACAACAGTCTCTGTGGTATCCCGGTCTACTAAAGTATTTTCCCTCCATTCAAATTGATTTGCATATTGCTCAATTTCAAGGATTCTACGGTGGATGTAAGGAGATAGATTATTCTTCAGTCTCTTATTACAAATACAATCATAGGGATCATATATCCAAATGAAGCTTTGTTTTAATCTCAATCTTTGGAGAATTTCTTCTACTACTTTTCCTACTTCTCTATTATTACATATGAATGGGCCAAGTTGATCCTTTATTCTAAGTCGTGCTTTCTTCTTGGCCTTGACAAAGTGCACCTCATCTAAGTTAATCATTTGTTTGTAGTGCTCCAGAGCAAATAATCTCATAGGGAGGTATCTGGGCAATTTATAAGGAGGTAGCTCACATCCATAGATCCTTATCTCAATGTGGTTTTGGTACAAGTACCAATCCCCCACTTTATATTGCTTAGACAACTGTAAGACCCTCCTATTGTTTGTAGTGATTCTAGGTGGAGGGCTTCCTAGAAACATGGTTGCTACTGGATGTACAAAGAGGTCTATGAAGTTATTATAGGAGTACTGCGAGTCAAACTTATGGATTAAGGAGGTCCGGAAGAGCACTGACTTGGGGTTGCCTCTGGTGTCAAGCTTTTTGAGGGAAAATGGAAATCTATCAGCTTGATAATATAAGAATAAATGATAGAGAACTGAAGAATACTTAAACACTCTTTCATTTTCTAATCTCATGAATTTATCATGCATTTTGTCAGCAATGAACTTGGCATAATCAAACATGATGGCTGGTGGTTGAACAAGAGAGTAGATGGACATAAAGGCTATAATGATTTCATCAACAAACTCACTTGTGGTATAAACTAACACATTGGAAAGCATGTCTATGATGTCCCTACCTAGGTCAGAGAATATAGTCCATATATATGGGGGAGAATCCTTTGGGATGTACTATTATTCTATGATAAAGGTCTGATACAGCTGGGAAAGTCTGATTGAAGAAAGGGTGGGGTATCTATTCAACATATCTCCCATGGAAAGAGGATTCACGTCTTGAGTTGGTCGTAATTGCAGTATTTGGTTTATTGACTGAGCAGTTATGGTAATTAGGACAGATTGGTCAAGGGTTCTCACTGCCCTTTGGATTGGATCATAGTTCATGTGGCAGTAATGTAAAATCATTGGGAAGACATGGACCCTTGGGAATTGATATTGGGGAAGTATAGATCCCCAAATCCCTATCTGGTCTACATGGTTAAGGAATTGGTCCCGGTACCTGCAATAGAGTTTTAAAGGGGATTGAGAGACACAAGTGTCTTTAATATGTAAGTATTTATCTACAAGTGGGAGGTGGTCCAAATCTCTGTGAGGGGTCGTAATGGGCATGATATTTAATGAAATTGGGGCATCCATCCTTGGTTCTTGTGGATTCAAGGAAGGGGGCAAAGGATTTTCAGTGAATTCGAGGTGAACTAGTCTGTTTCAGGGTGTTTGAGAGTCACCAGGCAACTTATTTAACTAGATTACTTAGTATTCAAAGAAATTTAATTTAGGCTTGGCACGAAAATAGGGTTTCTGGTGAAATTAGGTTAAATACCTGGTTTTTGGCTGTTGAACGGAGTACTGGTGATTGTACACTGTTTGCAGGGAGCGCACAGGTCTACAAGGTGGTCTAGAGTTCAGCAATTGTGATTAGTTGATGGTTGGTAGTAGGTTGACGATCTGAATGTATATATGCTTTGCATGGAAGTCAGAAGTTTCTTTTTACATGATAAAATGAAAAAATTATATGTTTTTGGTTTTATGTGTAAAGTCAATACTTTGGCGGGTACATTAGGAAAGCGGCAGTTGGCGCCAATCGAGGGATGTGATGTTTTTTCACGTAGCGGAGGCAGTAAGTAGAATCCATCATGTTGAAAAGTGTGCAACAAGAAATGCTTGTTGAGAATGCAACAAGATGATGGAGCTTAGTGAACAGAGTCGCCTTCACTAAGTGGGCCCGCAGGCTATTTTTGGCGCAAGTCTATTTTAAGACTATGTCTATTTTTAGACATATGGATCATGTCTATGGATTGCAGGTTGCTGTTTATGGATAATTGATCAAGTTCGGAAAAATAGATGGACTTCTATTTTTAGATCACAGCGGAGTGACTGCTCAGTCTAAATATAGAACAGTCAAATATTATTAGCTCATAATAATATTTAGACTATAAACTGTCTTATTCTCTTGAAGCACTTCAGGATGAGCTACGGATGTGGTACATGCAGATCCCAGAAGGAAATATGTGGTTACCTATGGGATGACTAATATTTGCATGCAGGACTTCAGTTAGAACTCAAGTGATTTGAGTTTAGTGGACTGGAGGTGCAGTTGATGGAGTTGTGTTCAGTTTAGCTTTGTTAAACTGGTTGTATTTAGTCTAACTAGCAAATAGACTAGAGATGAGTTGGTGAATTAGTTATTAATTAATTCACAAGTTATTAACTCATAATGCAACTATAGAATACATCAGTTAACTCAGTTGCATGTCAGTGCATGTTCAGTTCAGCAGGAGGTGTTAGAGGATCAGATTGCTATCAGTTGTGACTATAGCTGTGCATGATGATTTGCACAATCAGAGGGATTGAGTATGCAAATGAATTGGCCAATACCAAGAATTGTAGCCTGTGCTCACTTCCAACACAGTGTCAGTGATTATTTCAAGTAAATACGAGTTTCCTGGAATTATCATCAATTCTCAGCAAGTATTGAGCAGCGGAGGCAGGCAAGCAGCGGAGGAGATTTGGAGATTCAGATGTGAGCTGTATTGTGTGTAACAGAGGTGGAGATACTTGTGAGAAGTATTATGCTGTGTAATGTTACATGACTCAATCATTAATATACAGATAGTTGGGGTTTTTAGCGAGTTTCTTTCCCCGGGATACATACTGTGTTAATGTGTGAATGCTCTGATGTTTTATTGTTATTGATGCTGCTATATTGATGATCAACGTAGAGGAGCTGTATTGTGTATGTTTTCCGCAATAGTACATGATCAGGATAATCTCCATTGAATATGTGTTAAATTATTCAAAATTTCTACCCATCACACCACTTTTGGGTGCTTGGCGGTATTGGGGGGAGGCCGCTCAATGCCATTCATCAGGCGCCACGTAGCGGCAGGGTGAACAGTGAAACTGCTCGCATCGAGCAAGTAATGTTTGGCATCGGAGGCCATGTGATATGAGCATTAACCATCAGAGCTGAAGGGGTCAGATCGTATGGTGATCGAGGAATTATTTGATCGTAGGTTTAATAGAGGGGCCCAACGAGGTTTTAATAAGTGGAAAGGTTAATTAAATGCCGATTAGGGAGGGTTAATGACGTCGGGGATGATTTGATTGGCGGGGACAAATTTAATTAATCAGTGATTGACTAATTACTCATTTTTATTCAGCGGAGGGTTATGGTTCTTAATTAGTCATTGATCGACTAGTTAATCGATTTAATTATTTTGCTAATAAGGTTTATATTTCAAACCTTAGGGGCGGGATACTTACAATATGGGATTTATTTAAAATATACGGGAAGGTTATTTTCGGGAATTAAATAACTATAGTTAAAATTAGGGGTTAATATGAAATGAAAGCAGAAAAGTAATTTTTGTGTTAAGTATAATGAGTTTAACATTTGTTTTTCATGTTTGCACTTGTGCATTATAACTTAGGCTAAATGCTTTTTGTGTGTTTTTCTGAAAAAGGGGTTTTTTTATAGGGGTAAATAACTTTCCCTAGGTAAATGGTGATTCCACCTTAGGAAAATGGATTTTCCAAATGAAATAAATGAATTATGAAGGGGTGAACATGGGTGAGGGGCTTTTAGTACTTAGATCCTATAAGTTATTGGGCCAAGGGTCTAGTCCCTCCAGAAGTCAAAGAAATGCTCTGAGCTCCTTTAACTTAAGGCTTTAGGTACTTTTGCTTTTACTTGTGGGAAATTAGTAAATTAAGGGTGAAATGAATGGGGAAATTAACCATTTGACTTTTTGTAACCACTAAATTTTCATCCATGCTTTAGTAACTTGATGATGAAGAATATGATGTGATCTTTAACTAACCATTCATCATAATTCTGCAACCATTCAACTACTTACCATCTACTCATCCTACCATTTTTTCTACTCTTTATTACAGTGCACTTAAGCTGGAAAACCCTTATCAAAACTTTTTCTTTTCTTTTACAATAGAAATCTATCTAAGTTTATCCTTATTACATCCAAGGGCTCAGATTACACAGTTGAGCTCTTTTTTTTCGCTCTACCTATCTACTTATCTGCCAAGATTACATTGTTTGGTTAGATATTTATTCTCTGTCTATCAACATGAAATTCAAAACATGGAATAATCAAGATTAAATTGTTTGATTACCATGGATTGTGGCATAAATCACAAGTTGCACACAATCATTATTATGCATAAAAGTAAATGGTAGTGGCATTTGGGCTTGCACACTTTCATGGTATTTTCTTTTTGGGGTTAATTTTTCATCTTTTTTGACCTTTTTCCTGCTTTTTTCCCTTTGATTTTTCTTTTAGGGCATATGCCCTTTACATTTTTTAAATTTATTTTTTTTTTGAATATGGAAAACATTTGCAGAAAGCAAAGGTATGTACATATTACAAGTTTAAATCTCAACCATTCATAAATTATGAATCTTATGGGTATAGGAACCTAACAAAGGGGAAATCCCATAATGATAAGATCAAGAGACCCAAATGAGACAGCTCGATCATATCAAAAACAACCAATATCCAGCTCGTTATTCCCAAAGGTTCTAGTGAGCGAAGCTTCTCCTCCAGTTTCGGAAAAACATTTCAGAATAGGTTCAGTAAAACTCGCACTAGAGGCGTGAATGTATAACTAAACAACCTGCCATCAACATGGCGTGGCAGTGGAGAAAAACGCGTTGATTCCAAAAATTATGTTTTTAGGCAACCTTCTCCAGAATGGATTCTGGGTAGTTTTCCTTTGATTCTTCTGGGAGGTTTTTGTCTATATATCCTAATGGATATCCTTCACAGTGATTAATGTTTTGGAACTTCGGGATATGGTATGGGGAGTGAATAGGAGGTATGAAAAAATATTGTGTAATGATCATTCATTGTTTTAATATCCAAATAGAGAATTCGTGGAACTCATAATCCCCATTGTTAGAACTTCTTTAGCAGCTGGGAATTAATTATTAAAAGTGTGTTAAATCCCTAATTTGTTTAAAGTATTGTACTTGGTATTTGGGAGTTATCTCCTAGATATCGAGTTATGTTAGTTTTATTTTCTTTTCGTACTACATTTAAATTAAATTTATAGTTAGATTTAATTATTTCAGTCTAGAAGTCCTCTTACTTAGGGAGAAAATTTAGTGTGGCTTCGATGAGCCCTCAAGTCAGCTTGAGGATCACTTTCTTGCAAGCTAGCAGTAAGAGGGTAATTTTGATATCTTTATCCTTTTATGGCAAGTAATAGAAATACCATAAATCAGTGAGGAGAGAGAGAGGGAAAATGGGCCCAATTGAACCACTTGGAACCACTACATCAAACGAATAAGGGATTAGTTGGGGCTTTGATCGGGTGGTTTCCCTTACATGTTGATGAGGTCTTTTGGCCATCAACCAAACCCTTTAAAACTTTTAATAAAGAATTATGGTGAAAAACAAGGTCATGTGACCCTTCTCTGTTCTTTGATAGTAGGACACTTGACAGCACACTACTTGTTGATTATGACGTTAACAAAGATCCAATAGAAGTGTGACATGTGGCAGGAATATTCAGTGTTTTTAGGTATCTAAATGGCCCATTTTTGAGTGACACGTGGACACCTCATAAATCAGCACATGGCACAAGTGACGCCAGCCAACTCATTAGTGCCCAGAAGAAATAAATGGAGCACTTAAATAAATTGGTGGGTTGACTAATTGTGGGCTGACATAGGTGGTGTCAGGGACAACTCATTGCAGAGGAATTTTTATTAGCTCTTGGTTGCAGTGGTGGACCCCATGGAATAGCTAAGCACATAAAGAAGAGCCTAGTGATGTCTGAAGGAACATACAGTGGAAGTGTCAGGCAATAGGTATCGGGCTGATGAGGCACAAACACATCATGACGGACATCAAGCAATCGATAGCCAATAATATTGAGACAAGGTGGACCCTCCTTACAATGAATCCCACCAAGAGGAGCCTAAATTTTTTAAAACAAGGGATAAGTTAAAGCACCAGGATTGAGAGCTACAAGCTAAGCAGTAGCACATAAGCACTTGCAACCTTAAAAAGAGGATAAACACCTAAAGGCTTAAGGGGCAATCACAGAATCTGGTCCTATGATGGGAAAACATGCTAAGTGCCAACGCAAAAGGATCTAAGGGATAATTATAGTATAATTTGGTAGTGTGTTAGTTTATAAAGCATTCGACTTTGATGTGATGAGTTGACAACTAATTTTTGGCAGAGCCTTTGGACTCACGGATGGATTGAGTAGAAATCTAATTTTTGGAAGAGCCTTTGGGCTTGTGGATGGAACGAATCAACAGCTTGGGATAAGTAACCATTTAGTGGAAGATTTTTGTAATTAAACCAAAGTTAACAACCCTCTAAAAATAGAAAAGCCTTGCTAAAGCTTATAAAAGGTCAGAAATGCCAAAATAACCAAACTAACTCGGTTTAAACTACATAAATAGGTGTTCAAGGTCTGCTAACTTCGTGAACAGATCTAGAAGCCTAAAATGAATAGCACAAAAGGAAAAAAATAAGGATTCATGCAAGATTGTAAGTGAAGTTAGCAAAAAGTGTTGAAGCCAAAAATATCAAGCCAAAACTCTGGTGAAAATGGAGTAACAAAGTCCCAATTTTGATTTTGCCTTAATCAAATTGAGGAAATTCAAAATTTCACATCAGCAGACAACTTGGAGTAGTTAACTTGGTTGATATGGCTCTTGTCAATCAGTTAAGAACACTTAATTCGAGTTAATGAGTTGAATTTTAGTTTACTTGAATCGATTCCTAGAAAATAGGATTCTAGCTCAATTAATTCGAGTTAGGGACATGAAGTTAAGTTTTGTGCAGTAGGGTCCTAAATTTTAGGAGCCTAGATTGATTTAATTTCAATTGTAACAATTTAATTCAGTTAAATTGAGTTACTGTCAATTAAACTAGTTCTAACTGTTAGAGGAACTAGTGGAATGTTGGATTGATGGGGCCTGACCTAGGTTCAAAGTTGTTCGCACCAACCAAAAAAACCCTAACTACTGACCCTTTTGGAAACAACCTGCATAGCGTAGGCTACAGTCTCACCCATAACAGTATTGGGGGGTGTTAGAACCAAGTTTTTGCATCCAGAGACAATGTCATAAGCGGTCTTGAGATTTTATAGCTCAAATTTTCCTTCGTACATTCTGATATCTTTCTATGGCCTGATATTGTATCTCTAAGAAAATGGCTTTTAGACCATTACAAAGGTCTACGATTAGTCTTTGTAGACCCTAAACAGGAAAATTATCCACTTTTGTGCACTAATAAATAACCCTAGATATGCCTTTGCGCAGATCTATCCAATTCATCAGAAAACATAATAGAAATAATTATTATCTTCAAAAAAATAGATAATTACTCAAGTCATGCATAAATAAGATAGATTTAGTAGTTTCGCACAACATTTATTCATTATTCCATAGAAAACATATTATAAAGAGACATATTATAACATAAACATAATCGACAATAATGCTCAGATTGCAAGATAATTCTTCAAAATCAATATTTATTCATCTTCAATGTTCAAATTACAGAATCTTTCACACTACGCACTTAACTACAAGGGTCCGTGCACTCAGATGCAGACTTACCAAGGCCTCCTATGCACTTAGCTACAAGAGCATTCCCCTTTTTCCTAATTACAGGAAGCAAAGCCTTCTTGCCTTAGCACTTTCCCGAAAACAATCTCTATCTTGACTTACTTCCTCTTAGCTAGGACTAGTTACCTCTTCTAGACTCGTTATGACTCAAATATATAGCATTTCCAATATAATACCATGGTTTGCCGACCATGAGTGAGTCTCAAAACTAACCTATTTACTTATCCAAACAATGGGCTAAACCCCTTTGACTCCTATCTAGTTGTGCGCTCTGCATCCACATTTCGCAGAGACTTTACATCTTTTTATAGAACGTTTACAAAAATTGGGTTAACTAACCCTAGGGACCCTATTCCAACAAGCCCCCAACACAAATATTGTGACTCATCCTTGAGTCACTCATTTGGTGCCTAAATCTTGTTGTGGAGACACCTAGCTCAACCTATAATACTGCAATTTCAGCAACACTCTGCGCCATGACCTGTTGCACTTCTTCTACCAACTTCTTTGTTATCGGGCCTTCTACTGTTAGGTGCATTTTCCTCTTAGACTACTGCAACACCTTTAGCTTTTCCTGGAGTGACAACGTAAGTTGGCAGACTTCCTCTAGCCACGACTGTAATATAGACTTTAGAAGGGCCTCTTTCCTCTGCAATTCTTTCGTGTATGCTTGCAGCTACCTCCCTTCTTGTAACTTTGTGAGGCCTTGCACTGGCACCAAATTGTGCGTAGTCACTTGGACTTCATCATACTTACGTTGCATCTCTCTGACATATATTTTCAGCCTCTGCAAGTTCAGGTCCTCCTACATATTTTTCCATAATTCTATTGCTTGGTTGAACATCATTACACAATCTATGACTGTGGTATCTAATGTGTTGATATTCTCCTTGATTGTTGCTCCACGTTGCTCCCAAACCTATAGCGTAGTAGTTGGCTACAACTTCAACTGCAACTCTAATATCTTCATTTGGAAATTTAAAATAACCTTGTCGACCTCGTCCGTTGATGCACGTACCACAACAACCAATTTCTTTACTCTTGTTGAAGCTTCAACACCCTTCAGGATGTTCAATTCTAGCACTGTCTTGTAGGCCTCTCTATCGTTGTCTCTAGGATTTGACTTTGTGTTTGCATATCCTCCTTTTCCTTTAGCGCCTACTCCACGAACATCTATTCATTGTTGACCTTAAACTCACTTATGAATATGAGGGTGCACTACTCTTTGATTCTCAACTCATCTGAAACCCCCTGATGCAATGCATGGAGAGGTTGAAGTGGCAGCGTAGCCAAATTCACTCCCATTTCCTTCACTAGACTGAGCAAAATGCGATCCTCATCTAACCCTGCGAGAACGAACCCTTCTAGTAATGGTATGACTCTGAGGTCTAGAGTCTATTCCAACTCTACGACTATTCCATTTCCTTGTGTCAAGCTTGCTTGCACCTCACTCTCTTTCCCAGCACTCACCTGAATCCTACCAGCCTGGATCTACAACTCACCCAAATCTTTTTGGATGCTCCCCAGTGTTTGCATATAATGTTTCTCAAACTGCTGCCACAACTCTATTGTGGTATCGTGGACCTTATCACCGATCTCATCGAGATCCCCTTTGGTAAGCACCATCAGGTCGATGCGTGTTTGTTTATCATATTTATGCTTCTTTCATTGTCCGGTAGTCTACTCCTTTCCATGCTTCTTCAAGTTCAAGGGAGTGTTATTCTCCTTTCCACCACCTCCTTCCTACCTAGAAAGATTCGGCTCATCTGTATGCTACAAAGCTAACTTTTCAACTTCTTTTGTATCCAGGCATTCTTTCACACCATGTTATTTGGCATTGCACTCTTTCTCCATCAGTTATTTCTCTGTATCTTCCATAGAAGCAACTTCCTACTTCTTCTGCTCAGTGATAGCTCACGCTACCTTCTGAGTTGCTTCCTTACGCTTCTACGCAGCTGTCGATTGTGTAGCAGAACTCTCTACAACTTTATTTGTACCCACCCCAAGCTCTATGGGTTCACGCAACTCTGCTAGCCAAGTCCCCATGATCTCCTTCACATCCGCCATAGGTGATTTGGGTCCTTTCATGCCCTAATTAAAACATTGTGGAAATCGGCATTGAAATATGCAAAGGCCATCAATTGTACAAACAAGGTTGGGGACAACCTTGGCCTATGACTAATAATTGTCCTCAGGTCCATTTCCGTCAAAATCCAAAAAATATTTGACTCTTTGATCCATTCTGGATCCTTGGTTCCCCACAGCGAAGCAAACTTTGTTGCTTCTGGTAAATATTCCTCCTACGGAGGAAACTGGCTATACTCTGGTAACTTTCAGGCAACTAAGGCTATTATATTAAGATCCATGCATAATGGGATGACATGCTCTCTCCTGAGCTTCCTGACAGTTCATGAGGAGCTCCTTTCATAGATACTTTTCTCAATTGTATTGAACTCCCTTCACGCCCTAAGATGCTAGTGATACTACCGACGCTGGAACTTCGTTCGCGTGACATTTCTGCATGAGTTTTCCTGCAAGAAACTGAGTGGCAAACTTCACCACCTTGTCCTAAATAGAGAGGATAGAATATCCATGCAACTTCTTAACAAACCCATATTCGGCCTTCATCTTATCTGCTAATTATTTTTCCCCACTTTTCCCTCCAAACTCCTTCGCATGGTTCGCTCCTTCGTAAGGCAGCTTCATTATCTGATGGATTAACATGTCAGTGATTGGGATAGGCTCTCCAAGCCATAATCACCCATCATGCACCAGTACGAGGAGCTGGCACTCACACACCATGTTGATATTTGACCTATGAAAATGTGGCACACAGATCATGTGCAACAGCCTAGCCTGCTTAACACCTCTGACCCACTTCATGGGCTCCAACCATGTAACCCCAGTCTCCTCATAGTAAATTTTTGTCATATATTTGATGGTTGACAAATGTGGGAACCTTTCATGGTCCATGAGGTCCCAATCCTCCATTTTCAACTAGGGAATGTGCCCTAAGACTGCACCTTCAAATTCCACCTGTTCAGGCAACAAGGGTGTCGACACCATGAATTTCTTGAAATTTGGGTCTTTGGTAACTTTTCTTTTTCCATTCCGTGGAGGGATATACATCGGGAGCCATGAGATGGGCTCGACCTCCTCTACATCCAACTCCTCCACACCTTGGCATTCCACCTCCAGAAAATCAACCACTTTCTCCAGTTGTTTGTCTTTTTTCTCCTTTTGTCGCACCTTCGGATTCTTCCTCAGTGACAATCTTACCAACATCAACTTCTTCTGCTTTTCCTCTGTGGTTGATTTCTCTAGCCTAGGTGACCTCGGCGTGGTAGGCACAGGGGTTATAGCTTCCACACTTGAAATCTCTGGGCCCAACGCATTAGAAAAGGAAGCTTTGGAACTTATGGCTTCTGTGGGGTTTGTAGTAGTCATTCATTTTATGAACAACTCTCAGGCTTCTATGGAGTAATTTTTGAATGATGGGCACATCATGAACTCCTCCCAAAATTGACAACTCATAAGATTCAAATAGAAAAGTTCCTAGAAAACTCTTAGAATGCAAAGTTTTCTTCGGTGGACCAACATGCGCAATTTATAGGAAGTTTTGAATTCAAATCCGCCCCTTCCCCCCAAATTTTGATCATAAATGCATCTTTAGCGATATATCTCCAAATATATTCACCATAAATAGCGCCTACCCACTCCTCTTAACTGATGCTTGGCCATAAAATCATGAATAGTAACCCCAATGACTACTTTTGGACCCATCTACACGTCACCATCCTCCATGGTGCAACTCAACCAACACAGCTTCACCTGTCGCACTCCTGTCGTCTATCGTACATCCTCCCTACCACGTTCTTCACTTATTCAAGCAACGTAGTTTATAGTCCCGCAATCCCTTGCAACTACCCAAATTACTAAGACTGCCATGCTTCCATTTAGTCATTGCACAGGGGCAGGATCCCCTATGTACAACTTCAGCCTACTTCCGTTCACTTTTCCAAGTCACGGTTCCCCATTCAGCTTCACGATCTGAACTGCGCCACCATCCATGATCTCCTTAATAACATATGGCCCCAACCAGTGCATTTGAAACTTTCCTGGAAATTTCATGAATTTGTTGTCATATAAAAACATTAAATCATCCGTCTTGAACATGCGCAGCTTAATATGTCAATCATGCCATGCCTTCTTGTGTTCCTTTTGCACTTTCTAATGAAATCCTACAATGAAACGATCTTCTTCTAACTCCATGATCTACACAAGTCGTTCCTCCAAGCTCTCATGATCCTCCATCTCTGTCAATGCTACAATTAGTAAACTTGGCATAATATACTCCATAGGCATTACTGCTTCAATTCCATAGACAAACCTAAATGGTGTTTGACCTATCAACTTCTTGCATGTCTTCCTATAATCCCACAAAACAGTAGGTACGCACATGTCCCAGTCATTCCTCTATGCATTGCAGACCTTCGTTAATGCATGCTCCAAAATCTTGTTAAAATATTCCACCATTCCATTCTCCTGTGGCTGATAGGGTGTGCTTTTCTTATGATACACCTGAAATTATTCAAGGAGCACACTGATCGTTTCATTTAAGAAATGTGTACCCCTATCACTCATCAATATCTTGGCACATCCAAACCTTCTTAAAACATATTCAAACAAAACCTTTGCAGTAGTGGTCATTGTACAATCCTTCACTAGTTGTGCTTCCACCCATCTGGTTAAGTACTCTATTGCAGTAATGATGTACCGCATGCCCGTCTTCTTACCTGGTGGTTGGATTGGACCTATAAAGTCAATAGCCCATTTATCAAATACCTACAATGAAACTTGAGGGTTTAAAGGAAATTCATCCCTCTGCAAAGACTTCCACATCCTTTGGCAAGCATCGCACACCTTGCAATATGTCTTAGAATCCTTGTGTAATGTTGGCCACCATAACCCAACACACAAAATCTTTTTCGCAGTCACTTTCCCCACATAGCGACCTCCTGCCACTCCTCCATGGGCTTCAGCTAGGATGCTAGCGTGTTCAAAATATGGAACATATCTTCGTAGTATCTCATCTGTTCCCATTTTGTACAAATGACCTGTAATCATAGAAAATTCCGCACCACAAGCTACTAACTCCTACTTCTGTTGAATGGAATAACCTTCCAGAACTATTCATGTTGTTAAAAACTAGATAATGTCAACAAAATGATCATCCGTGATGTGCACCACAAAGAGTTGCGCGTCTAGAAGTCCTTCCTCCAAACTACTTGGTTCTTCACCCATTTCAATCCTTGATAGATGGTCTGACCCTGC
>APFE030642737.1:0-14499 GCA_000404065.3 Pinus taeda
GAAAAGTAGTGACTTGGACATCGTGGATGCCACGGAGAAGAAGTATAAATTGGAAAAGAAGAAGAGGGTCTATGCCACATCTGGCATCAATGACAAAGTAGTGCGGGTGGTGACCCAAATTTGGCAGGTAAGGTTATGTGCAAGTGCCGCGCGGATGAAGTACCCACGCTGGTGGTAGCTCTTATTAAGCAGTGTGCAGAGGAGGTCTAGTTTAACTAGTCCAAGCTCCTCTGCAAGGAATTCTTGGAGAATTGTTGCGAAGCTCAAGAACAAGGCAAAATGTTCCACTATGCATGGCTTCTATTGTCCATAGTGCTCGTGGTAGGAGAATTTCCGGAAGACAGTCAATTCCCCAGAATTGACAGGGATATGCTGGAGGCCGTGAAGTATGCTTCGCTCTAGGCCACAAAGGATGAAAATAGGATCTGCAACATTAAGATATTCTACGTGTTCATGGAGATGAACCTCAGAATGGGGATCAACCGCAAGCCGTGGTTTTCACCCACTATCTACAATAGCATGTAAAGTTTTGCAGGGTCTAAGGCAGACCTCCATAGCATATACATCAAAGTGCGCAAGGACTCGACCAAGAAATGGACAAAGCTACCCTTTTTGTCCACGGACGACGAAATATTCAATGTACTGGAGACATGGTCGATGGAGTGGCACGCTCCGGACATTGCGGCAATGGAGAAGTCGGTGGTGCAAAGGAAGAAAGAGGAGGCCAAACTGCACATGTTGTAGTTGGCCGAGAAGAAAATAAAGGAGGTAGCGAAAGTAGAAGTGTGGGAGGTACGAGACACTACACAAACAACTACTAAACAAAAAAAGGAAGCAACAGCAACAACAATGCAAGAGGCAGCCACAAAGGCACACGAGGGCCAAAAGTCACCTTCGCATGGGAATGAAGTAGAAGAAAAGGAGGGCAGCACAGACCCACAAACCACATCAAGGTCAAGGCATCGATGTTATCAATTGACTTGATCACCCTTACTAAGGGCGACCTGCAGGACATGACCAAGATAGTGCGTGATGTCACCTCTGAGGCCATCCAAGATATTATGCAGGAGAGCCAGATTGTGTTGGGGGCCGTCAAAGTGTAGCTGGAGGAGCTGTAGGTGCACACTTCTCAGGCTGGTACCCTTTCGACCAGCCTCGCACTTGGAATAATGATAGCAGAATAGATCTTGCACGCTTCGGTGATGAATACCATAGTGCTGTCGGAAGGGGCATTGGTGGCAACAAATGAGGTCGACAAGCCTACGATTAGCACGTTGAAGGTTATTGGAATCAACATGGCTGCACTCCCACGGGACATAATATATGTTCCTCAGGATGGAATTACTGCAGAACTGGGGTCTAGGGAGAGCCGCACAGTACAAGTCCTCAGTGAGCAAAAAATAACATGGAACAATTGATATTGCAGTGTGACAAAGTGGTGTTCCATAATCAGAAATTGGTACAGGTACTAGAGGAAGCTTGTCAAAGCGCCCCTGAGCTGGCCATCCCAGCAGACACACCAACAGAGGCGTGCATCCATAGGCTAGCAGCAGGGATGTGCGAGGCATGAGAGGAAATGACAAAGGTTTAGCTGGAGCTGAACCTTTAGATCACTGACCTATGGTTAAAGGCACAATCGCCCACCCCTCCAGAAGTCAGAGAGCAATGTACTCGTGCTATTATAGCTAGACTAGATGACATCAGCAGTGCAGTCCTTTGAGGTCCTCATGAATCTACAGGAGGACCCCAACATCCAACTCCTAGAGACAAAGGCAAGAGAACTCCAGCAGTAGTATGACAGCATGAAAGGAACTGTGCAGACAGTGGTCGTCACTTAGTGGCTTGCATGAATGCAATAGGCCAAAGCACTACAAGAACAGGGGGATCCAACACGAAACAAGGAAGCAGTCCTGAAGGTGTGTGTTCATCCTTAGATTGACAAAGCCTCCACCATCATAGCCGCAATTGAAGGAAAGCTCACTCAAATGCAGGGAACACATGCACAGATGCAGGGAAGTAGTTTCGACATCGTGGTCTCATAACAATGTGTACACGAGATCCAATAGGTAGCCGCTCAGTGCGATGTTGACCTTGTAGTAGTTCAGATAGAGTTCGAGGGATTCCGTGTGAAGATCTCTGCACCAATAGAGTGACGTGAGGGTGAGTCACGATGTTTGTGCTGGGGGCCTATTGGGCATGGAATCCCACAAGGCATGTTTTGAGGCCTAAAGCCCAAGTTTTTCCCAAGTCTTTCGTAAAAGCTCTGCGAATTATGGGTGTGGAGTGTGAAGTCTTAACAGAGTCATAGGGTTGTCTGCCCTTGGTTTTGTAATGTAATGTTGGCTTGATAGACCTACCCATGGTCGAGAGACCATGGTATTGTATAAATAGTGCGAGGCTGTAAGTATATAGGATAACGAAGGAGAATGGAAGTATGATGAGTCTAAGTGCTTGAGTCGAAGTGTAAAGTGAGTCTTTGGGTCATAGAGTAGGAGAAGGCTTTGCAACTGAGTGCATAGAGGCATAGTAGTCTGAAACTGAGTGTGCAAACCCCTGTAGCTGAGTGTGTAGAGAAGGTTGAGTCTGTAACCATTGGAAGAATTAATAAAGAGAATTTTACTATATTTATGTGTATCTTTTCTCGTTTGTTTATTGCAAGTATATTGTTTATTTGTTGCATGAACTCTTATGAATGTTTTGTATAACTAAATATAATGTAAGACATCCAGTTGCGCAAAGATAGTTGAATAGGCATAGGAAGATAAGTATGATCTAAGGTGTGACTTAGGAGAATAGTGCAGAATGATGCACCAACAGTTCGTGAAGCCCCACAGTCCCTGGTTAGGCCTACGCAAAGGAAAGTATATTAGGGCGCGAAGGCCTGAGAAGTGCGCGAGGCAACCTGTGTGCAAGGACAAACAGTTGGACCAATCCAACGTCTTAGACATCTCAAGGGTGCAGAAACCTGGTTCTAGCACCCTCCCGTACTACTTCAGGTGAGACCTCAATGCATGCTCCATGGGCTTTTGCCAAAAGGGCCAGTAGTACAGGGGTTTGTTTGGCTAATTAACTCCGAACCTGGGCCAGGCCCCAACAAGCCAACAGGAGCTCCATCCCCCTGATTTCATTTAAAAACACCCACTAGAAGGAATGTCCAACCGTGTGATCTGATTTACTAGCTACCACTGGAAGGAAGCTTCACCTTCCTTGTTGAAGGCTCCAACCCTCAATGCCCTGATTGACCATGTTTCATAAATTTTCATACTAGATCCACCTGATAAAATACATTGCTACTGTAAGCCATGTTTCATCAAATTTTCAGACTGGACCCAATACCATCATTTAAGACCAAAATAAAACATCAAAGCTAAAACTAATCACTAAAACAAATCACTCAAACATTAACTAAACTAAAAAATCTATGAATCAAATGACTCAACCAATCACTGAATCAACTTAAACACAACTCAATAAACTTATTCTCAAAGAACCAGGACATTTAGATCATTGTAACCGGAGTACTAATATTGAATCCCAACACTACATAAACTTATTGAATCAACTGAAAGCCTTAATCAATCACTTATTAGAATATATAATCTACTTTACTATATAAAACCTGCATGTTGCCTTGAAGCATACTCGCATACAGATCTCAAAACATTGAACCTGGAAACTAAATCACTCTCACTCGGAAATAAAAACTGAATCATACACAAATCCACTACATCATTATGAGATAATCACAAAACCATTAATGATATTCAATCACAAACAACTAGTGGCTTCATCATTCTTCAATTAATCAATCCTTCATCAAAACATCATTATTAATCCCAGATCATCGAGCAAAGCTTCATTTACAGACAATAGAAACACAGTAAACAAATTTAAACTAATCAAACATCTTTTGCAGAAAAACCCTAGCTTATATATGTGCTTTCCTCAAAGCATTTCCATGTGTATATGAGATTCTCCAAAATCAAACCCGTGTATAGATATGAATATACATGCTACTTAGTATTAAACTCGCTTTTGGATGCACCTTTCAAGTTATCAAACCTGCGTACAGATCTATAATTACTGTCACAAAACTATGTTGCATCACAAAACATAAAACATACCCAGATTTTGGCATACACAGAAAAACTCACACGTCAAAGCACCATCATCACTGATCAAATCAACCCGCAATCAACATTGTCATTTTAGATCTATTGGATCCCATCCATCATCAAATTCCCCTGTGCATACTTACTTTTAGATCAAAAAAGTCAATAATAGTCCATTACATGTACATTTGCTTTAGATCTAACTATTCATGAAAATATTCATCACTTCCACACATCAACCATTTCGATATTCATCTCCTTATATATTTTATCTCTTAGGTAATACCACAGGTCAATACAATACTAATGTTTGTGGTATTCTTAAACGGGATCAAATATCCACTGTTGGGCTCAATACCGCAGGTCAATACCATACTAATGTCTATGTTATTCTTAGACGGGATCAAATATCCATTGTTGGGCTCAATACCACAGGTCAATACCATGGTAATTAGAATACCATGGTGCATAAACTGTACGTGATTTTCCTTCTTCATACCTATGTATGCATGTGACTTTGCTTTATAGAACCCACATACACTTTACTTTGCTTCACCAAAATTGAGTGTGTACACAACTTTTCTTCATAGAACCTGCATATAATCGACTTTGCTTCACCATATCTACATATACTTCTTAAAACTTCATATTTATCATTCTTGAGTCTCTGAACTGATAATTATTTTCCATCACATGTAAACATATCCTATTGACATGTTCATCAAATAGGTTTCCATCAATATATAACTCATCAAGTAGGCTTCCATGAAGGACAACACATTAGTCATAATTCTAACAATCTCCCCCTTTGGACTTGATGGTAACCACTTTGGTGTTTGGTCACCATCACCTGTAGATACTTGTAAAACACATCAAGTTAAGCACCAAGATTTTCAAACACCAAGTTGCTCTCCCACTTCGACATCAAAGGAAAATGGTTTACCAATGCTTGAATGAACGATTCTCTTCCTTTGTTGATATGAGTGTTGTAAATATGATATGAATGAGTGTGAACATTGAATATTGACCATGATCCCCCTGAGCACATGCTAAAATTTCTTAAGGATGTACAGTAAAATACATGACTCTCTTCCTCAGTTCTAGAAAATTTTCCTATCACCAAGGACGAAAAACTTACATCAATCCCCCAACCATAGTGGGTTTACATATTATGACATCAACCACTCAATCACAATGGGGTTACAAATTACATCATATGCCAAAAAGGACTTATCCACAATAGTCCTTACATGAGTAAATTTGACAATGATTAAATCATGACCTTTACATCAAATAAAATATATGATATGTATAATAAGTACCAAGGACCTCTATAGTGAGGTAACAAGACCAGGGACCATTTCTAATTTCTATCTGAGATATTCAAATGCATCACGTGGAAGAGGTTTTGTAAATATGTCATCAACTTATTCTTTTGAGGGAACATATTCTAGTTTGACCTTTTGTTCAATCACCTGTTCTCTTAGAAAATGATCTTTAATTGGAATATGCTTGGTCTTGAAGTGCATAATAGGATTTCTTGAAATACTAATTGAACTTGTATTATCACGTAGAATCGAAATGGGTGGAGAACAATTGATTTGAATATCCTTCAATGTTTGCATCATCAAGAGAAGTTGTGTGCAACAAGATGCATAAGCAATATATTGTTCTTATGCATTAGATAAAGCAATTGAGCTTTGTTTTTTGCTTAACCATGATACCAAGTGAGGCCCCATAGAGAATAATCCTCCATTAGTGCTTTTTCTATCATCAAAATTTATTGCCCATTCCGCATCTCTATAAGAATGAAGAGTAAGATCTACATCTTTGGGATACAATCAACCAAACTCTTGAGGCCTTGTAGATATTTGAAGATTCTTTTGACTACCTAAAGATGAGTTTCCGTTAGATTAGCTTGAAGTCTTCCAACAATCCCAATTGCATGCATGATATCTGGTCTTGTTCCCGTAAGATAAAGTAGACTTCCGATCATGGATCTGTATTCTAGTTGGTTGACTTCGGCAGAACCATCATGCACACTAAGTCTACATTTATCACCATGGGTGTGCATACCAGTTTGCAATCTTCCATTACATATTTCCTTAGAATTTGTTTGGGGTACTTTGTTTGTGAGAGAAATATCCCATTCTTTGCTTGTTGTACTTGTAAATCAAGAAAGTATGTTAGTTCACCATGTAAAGACATTTCAAATTCTGGTTTCATAACAAATGCAAACCATTGACTCATAAATTCTTCATTTCTACAAAAGATGATGTCATCCACATAAACAATAACAATTAAAAGTTTACCATCACCCACCTTCATATATAGACTTTTATCTGCAAACACCTTAGTGAATCCTTGTCATTGAAGATACTTGTGAAGGTGATAATACCATACATGAGGGGCTTGTTTTAGCCCATATAATTCCTTCTTGAGTTTTCATACAAGATTTCCATCATTTCCTAGAATAAACCCTTCACATTGTCCAATATAGACTTCTTCTTCTACATTCCCATTTAAAAATGCAGATTTAAAATCCATTTGATAAACTTTGAAATGATGAAAGCTTGAAAAGGCAAGAAACATTCTTATGGCTTCAACTCCGGCTACAGCTAAAAATGTTTCTTTAAAGTCTATTCCTTATTTTTTAGCATAAACTTTGCAAATGAGTCTTGAGATTACTTCTCCATTATCATTCAATTTATTTTTGAATACCCATTTTGTCCCAATAACATTTTTTTTTTGATAGGTAAGCACCCACGGGGATTTGAACCAGTGACCTATCGCAAGGAGTACCTTAACAGTGCACCCATTCACCATCAATCCAATGCCCTATGAGCTGTCCCAATAACATTCTTATCATGAGGTCTAGGAACTAATTCCCAAGTGTGATTATTTTTTATTTGGTCAAGTTCTTCATGCATAGCCTTAACCTAACATTCATCTTTGCTCGCTTGATTTACATTTTTTGGTTCAATTTTGGAAAGTAAGGCTAGATGACTAGAAATTCCAACGAGAATTCTTCTTCTTTGTATTGCATATTGCAGATTCTGAATGATTTTTCAAAATATACCTTGATGAATTATTTTCTAGTGCTTCTGTACTGTCACTTCCTTCAATTGATGCTTTATTGGTTATTTCTTCCTCATTATTTTGGCTTGTTGTAGGAGTATATTTATCATCTATTGGTGCTTCATTTTTGATACCTGTGGATGCTTAACCAATCACAACATCATTGCATTCAACAATATTTTGAAGTCTTTTATTGTAACATTTATATCCTAGAGGAGTATCCAAGGGGAATTACTTGATTAGCTCTAGCTTCAAACTTTCCATGTTTTTCAATATTATTCTTTATGTAGCACTTAATATTATTAACAGATGGGGGTTTACTCTACGAAATTTCATAAGGTGTTTTATGAATGTTCACATGGATATGAGCTTTGTTAAGTATATTTGCCACTATATGTGCTGCTTTGCCCTAGAAGGTACGATGAGTCCCAAATTCATCAAGCATGGCACATTCCATTTGTTGAATTTTTCTATTCATTCTCTCTGCTACCCCATTTTGTTTAGGAGTCTTAGAAATATAGAGTTTCCTCTTGATGCCATTTTTTTAATAAAAGTTTCAAAAAATAGTCTGATATGAATACTCCTCCACTGTCAGATCTGAGAAATTTGATTTTCAATTCTAACTCATTCTCTACTAAATCTTTGAAGACATTAAATCTATCAAATGCTTCATCTTAATGCTTTAATAAAAAAATCCAACACATTCTAATAAAGTCATCAATAAATAAGATGAAATATTGTTCACCTCTAGGTGACCCTTTCTTCATTAGTCCACACAAATCAGTATGAATAAGTTCAAGTGGCCTACTTTCATAAATTTATTTGGCATTGAATTGTACCCTAGTTTTCTTACCGAATTGGGATGATTTGCATATAATATTTTCTGGTGGAGCGATATTGGGCAAATCACGAACTTCTACTAGCTTGCTTGAATTATGTATTTGAGTTAAGCTTATATGTACCAATATTTTGTGCCATAACCATCCTTCTTCTATTTTTCTTATGTAACATTTTCCTAGACTACCTTCCAAGACATATACATTACATGGATTTCTTGTTCCTTTTATTACGGTTTTTCCTGTATTTAGATTTCGAACCAGATGATTCTTTGATCTAAAAACCACTTTATTCCCTTAGTCACACATCTAGATAACAATTAAAAAGTTATACTTCAACCAATGAAGAAATAAAACATTTCCATCTTTAACCTTTTCTTTTAGAAAAAAAATTCCTTTCCCTCTGATAGTAACAAGTGTATTATTTCCAAAGGTTATGTTATTTTCTTTCTTTATTACATCAAAAGACATAAACTTATATTTATCACCTGTCATGTGTTTTGAGCATCCACTATCAATGTACCACAATTTTTCTTGATCCCCTACATATAAATCTAGCAGACTCGATGGTCTTCTTCTTCCATACCTTAGATGTTGTTTCCATTTGCTTATCTTCAGGTATTGATCACCCTTTGCTCCTACATTTAGATTCTCTATGCCCAAAGTTATTGCAAAAGGAGAATTCAATTTCATATTGAAGAGGAGAGAAGGAATTGTAAGAGAATTTCTTCACCCCAACCTCATTCTTTTGTTTCCTTGCTTGTTTAGTCATGATAGTTTTGTAAGCAACAGATTGAGCAACCTTATGACCAAAATTGTGACAAGCGAAACATTGTCCATTAAGGTAGAAGTTTCAAGGAGTATAGTACCTTCTATTGTTGTTATCCTTTTGATTGAACCGAGTAGAGTTTACCTGGGAAGTGTTTGGTCCTTTTTTCTTTTGTTGTAGGATGGAGTGATATTGAATTCTTCTCTTTATAGCATTGATATCGCATCCTATTTCCATAGAATAATTTATATTATTTGATGTTTCTTCATAGTATCCAAGCCCTGTCTTTACAAGAGGAGAGCATTGAACTTTGATGATTTAATCTAAGGTTTCAGATCCTTGAAAAAATCTAAGATTAATAATTTTTTCTTATTGAATTCCTTTCCTTAGACTAGCCATTTCACATTCTGGCTTCTCATTATGCTCTTCCTTTTCTATGATTTGTTTCTTCAAATTTAATTCTCCTAATCTAACTTCTTCTAAAAGAATATTAATCGAAGGTATTTCATCAATAAAAATCTAGGGCATCCATGAAATTATCATTAGACTCATTACAATCTTTAAATTCCATAATTGATTAACATTATTGATCAGATTCCCCTTCAACATTTGAAAGACCATAATACAATTATTGCATAGACAAGGAAATGGATCACAATGAGAACAATATTGCATACCTGATAATGCTTCTTCTTCATTCTTGATAAATAGAAAGCAAGCTGATCCCAAACTTGAATATTTGGTGACATCTATAGCTGTCACTGCATCTCAGGTATCACTGTCACAATTTTGTGAATCCCTTCTTTGAGCATTCTTCTTCTTTCCTATCATCTTGATAGATCTTCTTCAAGTGATAAATCTTCTTCTAAAGTACCTCCTCTGATTCCAATTGCTGGGAAAAATACTAAGAGGGGTGTGAATAAATATTTTCAAATGATTAAACTTTTCAATTCTATATCTAGATTTCTATACGTGACTTTATTGAAGGGAACTTGTGTATGTATGTGATTGTTATACAAACAACTAGCGTATATCTAGTAAGCTTACTTTTCAGTTAGTTCATCATCTATTTATCTTGAGTTAGTCCATCAATACTTAATTAGACACTAAATACATAATAACCATGTGTATTAAGAATAAAATAAACCATCACACATAAGAAACACATCAATGCAAGTGAACACTAGGATTTTTAGGTGGAAACCCAATGTGGGAAAATATCCATCGTTGTTGTAATCTTTGTCTTACTTTCATTATAAATAAAAATTCTTATAATATTGTACTGGTGCAGACTCACACTAGCATTCAGGCACCCACCTACAGAAGGCTACAACGTTTTCTGGTTCTCTAGCACCCACTGGAAGGGAGATCAAACCCTCTGATCTCGTTTACCACCACCCAGTACAAGGGAGCTCCAAACCCCTAATCTGATTTACCATCTACCACTGGAAGGAAGCTTCAAGTTCCTCATTAAAGGCTCTAACCCTAAAGACCTCCATGGACCACGTTTCATAAATTTTGATACCGGATCCACATAATCCAACACATTACAACCGTAGGCCACGTTTCATCAAATTTTGAGACTATACCCACTACCATTATTTAAGCCTAAAATGAAACATCAAATATGAAACTAATCAGTGCAACAAATAACTCAATCATCAACTAAAACAACCAATCTCTGAGTGAACTTAACCAACCAATCATTGAATCAACTAAAGCCCAACTCAATCAACTTATTCTCAAACAACTATAATAGTTAGATCATTGTAATCAGATTATTAATACTCAACCCAAACACTACATCATTTGACATAATCAACTGAAATCCCTTATCAATAAACTATCAAAATATATATTCTACTTTATTATAACAAACCCACATGTATAAACAACTTCCTTGGAGAATACTCGCTTACAGATATCAAAAAATTGTACCTTGAAACTGAACCACTCTCACTCTGAAACAAACATGGAATTATACACAGCTCCACTACATTATTCTGAAAGTCACAAAACCATTACTAGTCTTCAATCACAAACAATTAGTAGCTTCATCATTCTTCAATTAAGAAATCCTCAATCAAAACATCATTATTAAGTTGAGATCATCAAGAAAGACTTCATTGATAGACAACAGAAACACAGGAAGGATGATTAAACTGATACAACACCTTTTGTAGTAAAACCCTAGCTTATATACATACTTTCCTCAAAGCATTTCCACGTGTATATGCAATTCTCTAGAATCAAAACCCCGTATAAATGTAAATATATATGTTACTTACACTATTAAACCCGTGTGTGCATGTACCTTTCAGGTTATCAATCTCTCATACAGATCTGCAATTACTGGCACAAACATTCGCTGCATCATAAAACTTCGACATACTTAGATCTCAACATACAAAGAAAAAATCACACGTCAAGTTAATATAATCTATAATCAAATCAACCCATAATCAACATTGTCATTTCAGATCTATTGGATCTAATCCATCATCAAACTCAGATTTTCATACTTAGTTTTAGATAAAACATATCAATAATAGCCCATTACATGCACACTTGTTTCAGATCTAACTATTCATGAAAATATTCATCACTTGCACACATGAACCACTTTGATATTCGTCTGCCTATATAGCTTATCCCTTACAAAATAGGATAGGTCAAAACCATACTAATGTCGATGGTATTCTTAGACGGGATCAAATATCTATTGTTGGGCTCAATACCATAGGTCCATACCATGGTAAAGGCCCTTGGTATTTAGAATACCAAGGTGCAGAAACTGTACATACTTTTCATACCAAGGTGCAGAAACTGTACATACTTTTCCTTCTTCATACCCACATGTGTACGCGTATTTTCTTTATAGAACCTAGGTATGCTCTGCTTTTCTTCACCAAACCTGAGTGTGTACATGAATCTACTTCATAGAACTTGCATATACTTGACTCTGCTTCACCAAACTTCATCTTTATCATTCTTCTGTCTCTGAACTGATAATCCTTTTCTGTCACACATAGACATATCTTGTTGACATCTTCATCAAGTAGGTTTCAATTAAAGGACAAGCCATCAAGTAGATTTCCTTCAAGGACAACATATTAGTCATAATGCCAAGAGTTGGTCATTCACATTACCAAGAAGGATTTCACAATTCCCAACCACAAGGGACTAGGAAACGCCTTGACTCAGTGAGTTGCAAGTTTCTTATGGAAGGGGGAGATTTTGGGTAATTTCTAAGCTCAAAGTTGGCCTGCCTCTCAAGATTTCCTAGTTCCTGAGATCAAGGTTGGCCTCCCTTTCTGGATTGCAGAGTTTCTTAGGGGAAGACCAATAAAGTTACAAAGCCAAGGCATGAAATGGCTTGTGTTTGAAAAGGTTCCAGTCGGGATCAACACAAGAAATTGCAAACCCTTCATGGAAAGATAAATATTTAAGATAACATGAATACTTGATGACAGTGAGTGATGAGCTCCTATGGACAGAACGTAGGTGCCAAAATCTAAGCATGGAAAGCATTTTAGAGGGTCATTGTAGCATCTACCACACTTGGTTGCACACTAGTAGAACTCCAACTCTTTGCATGGGTCTTAACTCATGTAAACCATGTATAACTCTTCAGGAAGTATTTTCATTTCATTGATCACAATAGATTCTTTACTTAGCTCAATTTATAGATATAATCCCAACCATTCTATTCATCGGTGGCACACTAACAAAGACAAACCAAAGTCAGTTGTTTCAATTGAGGATTGGGAGTATATAGATACACAAAAAAGAAAGGATTGTCAAAGTCTTGGTTTTCATATCTGGTGTTTCTCCGTTGTTAGAAGGCCTGGACAGTACCCTAGTGGAGTGACTTTAGGGATACAAACATTTCTCTATTTCCAGCGAGCTTGGACAACACCCTGGAGGAGTTGCTTGCTTCACCTCCCTACATAGGAATCATTTCTCTTCTTTCACCCTTTATTTCTCTTTTTCATTTTTTTCATAGAATCGTGAGAGATCCTAACTTATTGATAGGAGAGGAGGTTTTCCCTTTAGAGAGGGATATTTATACACCTCCAAAATATAGTTCACTTGTTAAATTTTTCTCCCCTCCTTACTCTACTCAATTTATTTGACAAGGAAAATCCCACCAATCATTACAACTGATTAGAGTAGGTGGTACTAGTTATAAATTCAAACACCGCGAGTCCATTATGGTTTTCTTCAAGGAAGAATTATTTTCCATTAGGGTATCATTGGCTAAAGGTGCAAGGCCCATAGAAAAATATAGAATAAATAGATAACCAAGCATTGACAATAGCACAATTTCCTATTGAACTTCACCATGCTTGCATCGGAAACCAAGCATGGTCTCATGCGCAAGATATTGTAATGAAAAATAGAGAAAGGGGCAGGACCGAAAGAAAATAAAAACCAAACAAAAAAAGGAAACAAAACTACCCCTACTCATAAATTAGCCAAGAATAGGTCAGGCTCACATAAAATGAAATTTTGAGTGTAACCATCAAATCATATACTGGCTTATATAGCTGAGGGAATCAACAACAAAAAATATATTCTAGAATAACCCCAAATGAGAAAGATAAATCAAACACATTTTACAACATTCAAAGACTGAAAATGTAGGGAAAAAATACATGACATAAGCATCTATGAAACATTCAGTGAATGCGTGATGGTGTTCATACACTTTCAAACCAGATGACATGCAAAAGAATTGTTGTGAACTTCCAAACTTGGTGAACACAAAGATGGAAAACTTACATTTTTCAAAGGATCTTTCCAGGTATGAATCCTCCAATAATTAAGTGATAGAATCATGCAAAACAAATGGACGATGTGAAAAAGAATGATTTTAAAATTGCACGATCATCTGATGAGGATTTGTGTGAGATGAAGTACTATCTTGGTCATGATTTAGACTATAATCAAGACTACGAGAACCTAACATAACCATCAACATAGGTGAAAGCATATCAATATATTTTGATCATTCCAAGACATTAGAAGGTAGATCATTAGAAAATGGTGGCTTAGAAAAATCAATAGTAGAAAATACAAAATCATGACTAGATGATTCGATGAATAGATCATGATATCCATAATAAAAAAATCCATCGATAGGAACAAAAGGATCCTCATGATCTGATGAATCATAGAGAGGGGGAGATTGAAAACAAAAAAAGTCACCCTCTATTTCTTGACAATGATTGGATAATGGATGGGAAATATTAGAAAGAGAAGACTTTCCCTCTCCAAGTTCAATATGTAAGGTTGACATTCCACAAGTTCTGATTGTGATCGGAATTAACATCATTAGAAAATAATTATTTGAAAGATACAATAGGTATGAGAGAATCGTGGAAGATGTCAGGATAATGAGGTAGGGGGAAAAAGGGAGAAATGCAAATTTGGATCACAAATTCTTGTTCAAAAATGGAATCCCACACATAATAATTGTGAATGATATCATGATTTTGATAGATAACGTTACGTCCCTATAATACTAGTGAGTACCCCATTACTATTGTATTTGTATCCCTTATTAATATTTTTGTGCCCCTATTGTCCCCATATTTTTATTACTGTGCCCCATAGAATCCCTCTGTTGTTATTTTTGTAGCTTTATATTATTATTGTTAGGTCGGTTGGGTTATATTGTGACTCCTTAGACTCCTATATA
>APFE030642739.1:2790-41066 GCA_000404065.3 Pinus taeda
CAATTTACCCAAACGGGGCCCACAATTTGGCGTTTCATCTTCTAGGGTTAGGTTTTGGGATGTGAAGGGTTTTTCATTGTTTCTCAACAATAAATAGGCCCCCGAGCTTCATTGTAACACAGTTCAGCGGCATGTAGTCACCACATCTCTTCTCAGAGATAAGCTACCATCGCCCTAACTGGTTTGTTTCCATTTCTGGTTGTAAGCATATTTCGGTATTTTCCATTAATGAAATGAAGCATTGTTTCCGCTGCATCTTTGTGTATATGGTTATCTCTGTATTTTGTTGCGTTCCTGTTTAAATCCGGATCACATCTTCAAGAGGAGGCTAAGGAAGCTATTTTGCATTTCCAGGTAAGGGTTTTTCACTTGAAAAATTCCTCATTTCATTGTTGTCCATGTATTAAATTTTTTTATGTGTTCTATGCTATTAAATCTCTAGTTCTGTGTTATCAAATTTTGTAGGCTACATATGCATTTTTTTTCCCTAAATTTATCTTAGGTTTTCCATTTTTCTTAGTTGGATTTTTTTTTAAATAGCATATTTTTTTGCAATTTTTAATTATTTTAAACCAACAGGGCTTCAAAAGCCAAGGACATTGCATGGGCTCATTGTGATGTGATTGATGGAGAAATGATATGCAAATTTTGCAATAAACCTATTGGAAGTGGGCTTATTCTCAGATTGAAACAACACTTGGCTAGGATAAGAGGCCAAGTAAAGCCATGTGAAGCATCAAATGAAGTGTTAGGTCCTGTTAGGGCAGAATACCTTTCCAAGTTTGAAAATTTTGAGGAGAATAAGTTTAGGGAGAAGGCCATCCATGATGAAATTTCAAGGAAGAGGGAATTATTAGAAGCCACGAAAGAGAGTGGGTATGATAATTATGAGATTCAAGACTCCTCTTGTATCCCTTCCACAAATGACCCTTTTCACTATGTTCCTCTTGCTCTTGGCCAACAATCTAAAGGAACAAAGAGAACAAACATCCTAAGTTATTTCTCATCCTCCGCCACCACTGCCTATGCTAATCCCACTTCCTCCTAGCCAAGTCGTCAACCCACTTTGGATCAACATTGGGAAAAACAATGCAAAGAAACTTCTTATCAGTACATTGCTAGATGGTGGTATGATGCAGATATTCCTTTTAATGCTGCTTGCTCACCTTATTTCCAAGCTTGGTGGGACTCTATTATAGCTGCAGGAAAGGGCTTTGAAGGTCCTACTATGCATGACTTGAGGGATCTCTTTTGCAAAAAGAGATTTCTTCCGTTGATGAGTATTTCATTGAGTATAGAGAGTCATGGCTCAAAACAGGTTGTTCCATCATGTCAGATGGATGGACTGATGGAAAGAATCGCACTATCATTAATTTCTTTGTTTCTTGCCCTCGAAGGAACCATGTTTTTGAGATCAGTTGATGCATCTAATAAGGTGAAGGATGCAACCCTTCTATTTGAGCTTTTGGATGAGATTATTCAGGAAGTGGGGGTGTAGAATGTTGTGTAAGTTATCATAGATAATACCTCAAACTATGTTCTTACTGCAAAGATGCTTGAGTCCAAATATAAGACCATATTTTGGACTCCATGTGCTTCACATTTCATAGGCCTCATGTTTGAGGACATATGCAAAGTGGAGTGGGTAAAAAAATTGTAGAGCATGCCAAGTGCATTACAAAATACATCTACAAGCACTCATGGGTATTGAGCATAATGAGGAAAAACACTGGGGGCAAAGAGCTTGTTATGCTTGCAATTACAAGATTTGCAAGTCACATCCTCACGTTGCAATGTCTCAATTCTCAACAAATAAACCTGCAGAAAATGTTTTGTTCTAATGATTGGATTGAATCTTGGTGGGTTCATAGACAAGATGGCAAAGACACCAATTTTTTTTTTGATAGTGATTTTTGGAAAAGGTTTGCAGAGCTTGTGAAAATCACTGAGCCCCTTGATAAGGTGCTAAGGATGGGGGATGGGGAAAAATTGGCCATGGGCACAGTTATGAGGCTATGGATCAGGCAAAGGAGCAGATACATGCAACTTACAAGAATAGGTTAGCTAAATATGGCCGTTTATGGGAGATCATTGATAACAGATGGAACAATCAACTCCATCGTCCTATACATGCAATCGAGTATCATTATAAAGCTCAACTAGGAGATCTGCAGGATGGGGAGGTCAGAGATGGATTGATTGATTGCTTGGAGTGCATGGTCCCTATCCATGCAGACCAATTGGAAATACATAAACAACTTATTCTTTTTAGTATGGCAGCTGATACCTTTGGAAAAAAACTTGGCAAATATGGCAAGAGATGTGGATCAACCAGGTAAGCAATTCCAATTTGTTTTACTAATTAATGTATTTTTCTTTGCAACCCATTGGTGGGAGTCATTTGGCGGCCAATGTTCTGAATTGCAAAAGTTTGCTATTAGAGTTCTCAGCGAAACTTGCAGTGCATCAAGTTGTGAGCGCAATTGGTCTGTTTTTGAGCGCATACAAACGAAGGAGAGAAACTGTTTGGAACAAAAACAGTTAAATGATCTTGTCTTTGTGTAATACAACCTTCGACTAAGGCGGAACCAAATGATGAATTGAACACCTTATCTAGATCCCATTGTGTTGGTGTTAATTTTAGATAACAATGGTATGTTCTATGCTTTGGCACAACTTACTTCAATGTTCCTTATCAACCTGATGACAATTTCCAATTATTTCCAGTAGCAATCACATTAACTTAAACACATTGACAGTAAATGCATATAGAACATGAAAACATGTGCGAAAGACAAGCCAAGACAAGAGGACACAAGATTTGGTGGATGCTAGGGAAAATCCCCAATGTGGGGAAAACCTTTTGATCATATCTTCTTATTATTATTCAATAGTGCAGCAGAGAGAGGGAGTACATAGATCAAAATCACTTGCCCAATACATAGTCAAAACAACCTTGTCAAAATCAATAGTCAACAATAGTCAATTACATCCCTAACTAGAAAGTCAACACTAGTCAAATCAACACCAAAACGTCCTCCAAGCAGCTCGGTCAACAACAATATAATTTGGCCTTCTAGGAGAGTCAAAGTTAGCCCAAAATAGTTTGGTCAAACTCAGTCAAAGGAGAGAGAAACACTGTTGTAATTTATGTAGTCAAATTTGAAGTCAACTTGCCCAAAACATCTCGGAATCTGTGCCTCGTAACTTGGCCATAGAGAAATCGGAATTTTGCCTTGAATATTGAGGTCAAACTTGGTCAAAAGAGCCCTGATCAACCTGATTTTTTCTCTGAAATTTGGCTTGTACTTAACCTTGAGATATTTGACCTCTCGCCACCCTTGCGAGGAAGAGAGAGAGGTTGCCCAATTGTACGAACCAATCAAGAGAAGAGAGAGAGATGAAATGATGTGATGAGTGATGTCCAAATGAGGAGAGAGGTCACTCCTATTTATACAATTCGATGAGGGTGAGGAGATACATCCATTGGTCTTCTTGAGCCTACATTAGATTGAGGCCGACCTTGACAATTTGTGCATGAGAGGGAATAAATTCAAAATTCCACTTTTGTTTGTCAAAATGAGATGATTTTTATATCAAAATTGGATCTCTTGAAAAGAGGAATCGAATGGAATAATCATCTCCATCATATGAATTGTCCTAAGGTGGAATTTGGCCCTAGTTGCCAATTTTAACATTCCCTATCAACTAGGGAGAATTCCACCTGCCAATCCATCTGTCATCATCATGCCATCCTGTCATCATGTACCGTCTTTGTCATCACTGCTATGCTCTGCATTGCTCTGTTGAACCATGAAGTAATAATGAAGAAGTGATCGAGAGTGTGTCACAAGATCATACCTCTCTCCACTGACAAAAGTCAGTCCTTGATCCCAGATCAAGTTGTTGAACACCATGCATCCTATTCATAGGGAGTATGACAGTAGATTATGCGTCCATCGGTAGTGCTATGGTCCCTAACCATCCTTTCGTAACTCATTGGCCAGATGAGAGGTGCTACCTGTGAGTCCCAAACTCCATGGGTAGGATGTGTGCTGGGGGATTGGCACGAGAAGGTGAACGACGCATCTTGCTCATATGCCATAGGAGAAGGTGAATCACTCATCCTATGCATATGTCAATCGTAGGGGAAGGTGAACCACTCACTCTACATACATGTGTCTGCAATCCTAGGGGAAGGTGAATCACTCACCCTACACACATGTCAACCATCATGGGGTATCACAAGGGAAGGTGAAGCAGTCACCTTGTATCTAGTGCACCACTAGGGGAAGGTGAACCACTCACCCTATGGTCGCTCATAGCTCCAAGAAGTACCGCAAGCCCCTAGGAGCTCCTAGAGCTTAGTGTCCAACTCATACGGGGCCCTCATAGGAGGGTCATTCCACGACTCCAAGTCTCTCTCAGAAGGTTAAGAATTTGACCTTCCCCAAAGGCTTCGTGAGAATGTCTACGACTTGCTCTTCCATCTCGATGCGTTGGAGCCTTATTGCTCCTCGTTGTGCCATATTTCGGATAAAGTGGTACTTGATATCAATGTGTTTGGAGCAGTCGTGGAACACATGATTCTCTGATAGGCGAATCGCACTCTGGTTGTCACAGAAAATCATAGTGGTATCTAACACGTGCTCAAATAGCTCATTGAAGAGCTTCCTCAACCAATAACTTCACAACAGGCCATACTCGCAGCAATATATTCGGCGTCGACGGTGCTTCAAGCAACCGATTTCTTCTTTCTGCTCATCCATGATATTTAAGTAAGACCGCAAAGAGAAGCAACATCTATACGTGCTCTTGTGATCCCACCACACTGCCAGCCCAGTCCGCATCTGAATATCCATGAAGCCTCATTTTCTTGGTAGTGTATCTTAGAGCATAGTGGATTGTGCCTCGGAGATATCTCAAGAGATTCTTAGCAACAATCCAATGAATGTGATGAAGCTCAACCATAAATTGACTCAATGTGTTCACAACGAAGCATATGTCAGGACTGGAATTTACCAAGAAGATCAGGCCCCTACAAGTTGACGATACTCGGAAGGGTTCGCTAATCCGGGCCCAACAACACTTCCGCATAGCTTCTTGAAGTTGAGTTCCATCACAGTAGATATAGACTTGCAATCCACCATTCCACATCTCTCAAGCAACTTCACAATGTTCCTTGAGAAAGGAAAATCTCACTTGGCTTTTGCCAGACCTCCAATCCTATGAAGTAGTGCATCAACCCTAGGTGCTTCATCTCTAATTCGAAAGCCAACTCCCTCTTACATTGATGAATGAGAGGGTCATCACCTGTTAGAAAGAGATCATCGACATAAAGGATGAGAATGAGAGGCTTGTCCTTTCAACCTTGAAGTATAGGTTCGGGTCAACATCACTACCTGTAAATCCCAACTTCATAAGATAGCTATCAATCCTCTCATACCAAGCCCTTGGGGGCTTGCTTCAACCCGCAGAGGGCTTTCTTCAACCTGCATACACGTGTTTTTTGAACTTGAACTTCGAACCCCTCGGGTTGTTCTACATAAACTTCTTCCTTAAGCAAGCCATGTAAGAAGGTAGTTTTGACATCCATTTGGTAAAAGCTCCATCCTTGCGAGGCAATAAGGGCTATCATCGAGCGAATGGTGGTATATCAGGAAATTGATGCGAATATCTCATCATAGTCTACTCCTTCCTTTTGAGAGAAGCCTCAAGCAACGAATTTGGGCTTGAACTTTTCAACACTTCCATCAACTCCATGTTTGATCTTGTAGAGCCATTTTGAAGTGACCAGTAATTTGTCCTTGGGTCTAGGAACCACATCCCAGACATCATTCGTCATGATCGACTCATACTCCTCGTTCATCGCATCCTTCCAAACTTGGTGTTTCACCACTTCTTCAAATGTACATGGCTCTGATTGTACAATGGTATACTCATGGTAGCTAATTACCCTTGGTACCTATTTGATTTCTTGCTTTCACGAAATGTCCGCCTTGGTGCAATATGTTTTTCAACATCTTCAAGAGTATCTTTGAGCCATAAAGGTTTGTTTCTTGCTGTAGAGAGCTCACCAGGATGTGGATCAATGGGATCCATCAGACCTTCCATGTCGGGCATTGGGTCATCAGTCGGAGGTCCATCCTGCTTTCCCGCATCATCATCACTATTGTCCTTCCTAGGGAACCACTTGGGTCTAGGAACCACTTCCCTTTGACAAGGCACATAGATTCTATATGCCTTTGAAGTTTCACTGTAGCCCACAAACGTTCCTTTCTTACTAGATGCATCTAGCTTGTTTCTTTTCTCTTTCGGCACATAAAAATATATGAGAGAACCAAATTTTTTAAAATGAGAAACATTAAGTTTCTTATTGGTGAAAACTTTTTTGGGTGTCTTTGAAGTCCAATGCTTGATGTGGGCATCTATTTTGAACATATACAACGATGTTGGCAGCTTCTTCTCATAAGAACTTCGGTAGACCTTGGTCATGAAGCATGGCACGTGTGGCTTCTATGATAGTTCGATTCTTCCTTTCGACAACTCCATTTTGCTTAAGAGTATATTTAGTAGTGGTCTCCCTCTTAATCCCAACTTCTCTACAATAGTCAATGAATTCATTTGACTCATGTTCGGTCCCATTATCGATCCTTAATGTTTTGATCTTCTTCCTTGTTTGATTCTCGACCAAGGCTTTGAAAGAGCGAAACCTTTTGAACACTTCGTCCTTCTTCTTTAAGAACTAGATCCATGTTTTGCGAGAGAAGTCATCCACAAAAATTGCATAATACAAATATCCACCCAAAGATGTTACGAGCAACATACCTGATAGACCATTCCCCTCAAGCCAAAGTCAAACTACTGATATTCTTCAATTGGTCCATTTTGATCTATTAGGTATATTGCCCGTAACATCTTTGGGTCGATATTTGTATTATGCAATTTTTGTGGATGACTTGTAATGAAGGTGAACAAAATCTTCGGTGCCATAATTCAAATTGAAGAGAAGTATCAGAAATCATTGCTCTCAATGGACTTCCTCCAAACTAATAGAGACCTTCAACTTTGAATCCAAGAGTGAATGTATCTCTCATGTTCCTTTGCCAAACACGAACCTTTACATCAATGAATGTCACCTTGAAACCTTTATCTTCCATCGCAGAAATAGAGACCAAGTTCTTTTTCAGATCAGGTACATACAACACTTCTTGTAAATGAAGGGTTTGACCTTGATTTAAGTGAAGAGTAACAATCCTAGTTCCTTTCACGGGATAAGTGGCATTATCCCCAAGTATAATCTCCATATTTGTCTTCTTTTCAATCAAGTTTGAGAGAGTCTTTTTGTACCCAACGGAGTGCCTTGAGGCACCACTATCAATCAACCAATGATCTAATGTAGCCGAAGGAGAGGTGGTGGTAAGGGCAAAAATAAGATAAAATTCTTTTTGCTTTTCACCAACATTAACTTCTTCATACTTGGAGTTTCTCGACTTCTTGGGAGGACGACCATTTCCATTTCGAGTAGCCGTGTTGTTGTTGAACCTGTTGTTCCTTAGATTGGCATTGCCCTCATAGTTGTTGTTATGGTTGTCATCATCTCTTGGGGTATCCTTCTTGTGAGGACACACTCTAGCAAAATGTCCAAACCTGTTGCAATTGAAACATCTTCCTTTTCTTCCTCCTTTGAATCCCGACTTGAACCCTTGACCTTGTCTTTTTGGACCAACATTGTTCTTCCTCTTAGCATGAGCAGAGAAGGTGGTAGGATTGTTTCCATTAGAGGGCTTGTCTCTTTCCATCATCCTTATCTTTTCTTGAGTGCATCTACCCAATAATTCATCAAATCCTAGAATCATGTCATTGTTGAGGATGGTGGTGTTAAACACCTCCCATTCTCTTGTAAGGCCTCCAAGTGTAATAAGAGTGAGCTCCCTGTCACTAATGACTTCTCCAATAGATAGGAGATCATTGTTGATCTCGGTAATCCTCATGAAGTAGGATTGAATGGATTCTCCTCTATCCATCTTGATGTCTTTCAACTTGTTCTTGAGAAAGAGAACTTGATTTGCATTATTTACTTTGAACATCCCAACCAACTTGTCATACATCTCCTTAGATGTTTCCAAATTAGAAATATAGGCAACCAAAGGCTTGTGAATAGAATCAACAATAATTTTCTTAGCTTTAATCTCACTTTTCTTGTACTTTGTGCAGTTGCAGATGCATTTGAAGGAGGCTCCATTACTCTTCTGTTGACATAATCCATGGCATCATTTGTGCAGTTGCAGATGGATTGAAGGAGGCTCCACTACTCTTCCTTTGACATAATCCATGGCATCATTTTCTACCAAATTCAAATCTAGAGACATCTTCCATGCATGATAGTCGGATTTGTCCTTGGATTTGAAGTAAGATGTAGTCGTCATTGGGACTAGTTCCAAATTCTTGTGCAATAACGTCGCTTTGGTGATTGCTTTTCGTCACTCTTGCTTGGGCTTTGTCTTCCCTTGAGCTCTGATACCATGTTAATTTTAGATAACAATGGTATTTTATATGCTTTAGCACAATTTACTTCAATGTTCCTTATCAGCGAAATGACAATTTCCAGTTATTTCCAGTAGCAATCACGTTAACTTAAACACATTGACAATAAATGCAGATATAACATAAAAACATGTGCAAAAGACAAGCCAAGACAAGAGGACACAAGATTTGGCGGATGCCAGGGAAAAAACTCAATGTGGGGAAAACCCTGTGATCAAATCTTCTTATTATTCAATAGTTCAGCAGAGAGAGTACATAGATCAAAATCACTTGCCTAATACATAGTCAAGACTTAAAACAGGCATGTCAAAATCAGTAGTCAACAACAGTCAACTGCAGCCCTAACCAGAAAGTCAACATTGGTCAAATCAACACAAAACATCCTCCAAGTAGCTCGGTCAACAACAGTCTCATTCGGCCTTCTAGGAGAGTCAAAGTTAGCCCAAAACAGTTTGGTCAAACTTAGTCTAAGGAGAGAGAAACACTTGTAATTTCTGTGGTCAAATCTGAAGTTAACGCTTAAGTCAACCTGCCCAAAACACCTCGGAATTTGTGCCCAGCAACTCGGCCTAGAGAAATCGGAATTTTGCCCAGAAGATCGAGGTCAAACTTAGTCAAAAGAGCTCGGTCAACGCTGATCTGTTTCTTTGAAATTCAGCCTCCACTTAGCTCTAAGATATTCGACCTCCTGCCACACGTGCGAAGAAGAGAGAGAGGCTGCCCAACTGTAGGAACCAATCAAGAGAGGAGAGAGAGATGAAATGATGTGATGAGTGATGTCCAAATGAGGAGAGAGGTCACTCCTATTTATACAATTTGATGAGGGTGAGGAGACACATCCATTGGGCTTCTTTTCCTACATTACACTGAGGCCAACCTCGACAATTTGTGCATGAGAGAGAATAAATTCAAAATTCCACTTCTTGTCAGAATGAGATGATTTTTATATCAAAATTGGATCTCTTGAAAAGAGGAATCTAATGCAATAATCATATCCATCAGACGAGTTGTCCTAAGGTGGAATTTGGCCCTAGTTGCCAATTTTAACAGTTGGACGATATTGATACAACATCAGAATGGGTGGAGGAGGCTAAAGATCTTGTGTTTGATGCTAATTTTGATATTGACATGTCTTTAGAGGGGGATGAAGCAGAGTTGTTAGCGCCATCAGAACTAGGATTAGTAGCTGCATCAAGCAAAGGCAAACAAGCAATGTAAGGCACTAGTCGTGCAGCTCGACTAACTCATGCTTCCATTAGGTCCACTTCTATTGTTATTGGTGGCAATGTTACTATTGAGGTTGCAGATGAGGCTAAGGCATCCTCAGACTCTAAACTAGATGATGTCTATGTAGCTCCTGTTGGTGACCCTGTGTTTAGTAGTGGTGATGAATTTGATGATTGATCATGTGTAGACATGTAGTTTTGTAGTAGGCCAATGACCTCATAGCTTGTATCATTGTTTTTGAACTTTATAGGCCATTTAGAGCCTCATTGCTTATGTATTTTTTTCGATGATATGTATTGCACTCGGTGCCGTTTTGATATATTCACCATTACATTGTATATAGATGAGCAAATTTTGCGTATTTTGTCTCTATTGGCTTGGAATCATGGTTTAAAATCTTAAAATTAGTTTTTTTTTTTTTTCATTAAAAATTAAGTATTTAATGTATTTTTTTTTTTAAATGGTTCATGGAGATTTGACCAGTCCTTGTTTGAAACCCGTTTTATTAGGTGGACCAGTCCGGTCGCCGGTTCCGGTTTTTAAAACTATGATTTAGAGCGTCATTGATCATATATTTTGTTGCTGATATGTATTGCACTTAGTGCCATTTTGATATATTCACCTTTACATGGTATATATATGAACAAACTTCACATATTTTGTGTCTATTGGTTTGGAATCATGGTTTTAAATCTTAAAAATAGTTTTTTTTCATTAAAAAATAATTATTTCATGTTTTTTTTAAACACTAGTTCATTGAGATCTAACCAGTCTTGATTTGACTGGTTCCAGTTTGAAACCTGATTTATTAGGTGGATTGGTCAAGGCCCGGTTCCAGTTTTTGAAATTATGCTACAAAGTAGACTGCTCCATCAACATTGTCATTGAATTCCTCAAAGAAATCTCTTTTGAAAGACATGTGGCAAGTTGTTCCTGAATCAAGCAACTAAGCATCTTTCCATGAAGCATTTAATAAGTCTTCAGTACTCCAATGTTGCAATGTGCCACAACATAATGAGCATACTCGGGTGCTTTTCCTTTCCCTTTACTGGGTGTTTTACCTTTTTCATCATTTCTTTCCTGCTCGATTCTGTCCCAAGGAAGCTTACATGTGGAAGCATCATGTCCATTTCTGTTACATTGTATGCAATGAATATCAGACCCTTCTCCTTGGAAATGTCTGCACGTTTAAAATTCTTCCTTCCTCTTCCTTTTCGATCACCTCTTCCTCTAGAAGTATCATGTCCCCGATTCTTCTCTATCTGTGCAAGGCACACAACTTCTTAAAATGACTGAGGAGTTGTCTTTTTACCAAAAGCCTTCTCTCTTTCAACAAACTTCTTCTCAAGGGAGTAAAAAAAAATCTCCTTAAGATTGCCACTTGCTTGCAATGACTCAAGATAATGTGAATAAGTGGGATATATTGCCTTGACATAAGCAGTGAGAGGAACATCTATTTCAATACTAATGGCTTTTATGCCATGCATAATGGATCTTATTTCTGATGCTAAGGCAAGAGGGTCATCATTTTTCAACTCAAGATTGAACTTCATCATCAATTGAACAACTTCAGGCTCAGAGTGTGAGTCATATAATTCCTTCAACTTCTTTAAAGCTTCAAAAGCATTTGAAAATGATGAAATATGTTGACTAACCTCTTTATTTATTGACGCTGCAATAAAGGTATAGGCCTTGCTGTTCTTGCTTTCCTAAATGGCAAGTTCCTTGTCAGAATTGGCTTTTTAGGTGCATTGTCTCCTTCTCGTTCACAAACTCCTTTCCAAAGTTCATTGAAAATAAGGGTGTGTTTTATCTTCTTGGACCACTCATGGTAGTTCTCTTTGCCAGAAGACCAGTGAGAACTACTCCCACTATGGGGATGAGTGAATGCATTATTAAAAAACCTATTTGCTTTTGATTTCCAAATTAATTACAACATTATTTTCTGCCTTCTTGATTAGATAAGAAACTTGTTTAACACTGTGCATATAATTTGATTTCCAAAATAATTACAACATTATTTTTTGCCTTCTTGATTAGATAAGAAACTTGTTTAACACTGTGCATATAAATTGTCACACCTAATATATGACTAGTCATTCATACAATTTATGACATGTGCTAGTTATTACTGCATACATACGCTTTAGAGTCTTCAAAAAGGACACAAAGCATTTTTGTATTATATAACTTCATACCATATCTACCCACCCTTATATATTATATATCATACATTCCATCACATTTTTCAACAGCGTAACATTTCAAAAGAGAATCCCATTATAACATGCCATATGCACTTCTCATAATTTAATACTATACATACCCTTGCATGGTCTTTTAAAAACTCAATGCACATGCCTTACGTCCTTTCACACTTGAACATATGCGGCCCTTTAAAACTATTCAACGCACAATCATTTCAACTCAACGAATGAACTATGTAAGAACAATGATATCAACGCATAGGGAGGAGATAAAACAACCATACCCTTGCAACAATTAGACCCACGACCATCAAGGCTTCGATTTGCAGGAGTTGAGTTCCCCAACTAGTGTAACCCAACAAGAAAGAGCTTCAAGGTTTCAAAGCAGAGATTGTGACAGTCACATTTTTCAACAGTCTTCCACGACTTTCAATTGTTGAATGCAGAGACGACACACAGTTCAACGATGGTTCAACGCAATTAGTTCAACGGTGCATTCAACACATTCAATTATGTATTTCACCACACAAACAATTCACCAGGTTTCGACCAACCTCAACGCACAGTGATGAAGTGACCAGCATTTATAACCAACACACAGGCTGCTTCAACAGTTACTACAGGTTGCATTCAACACAACACACAAAGAATCAACTTCCAAGAATCGATGCAGAGGGACAAAAATTTTCATTAATGAATGGACAAAGGATATAGAGAATAATGGTAGAGTTTTGCAGGAGTAACGACACAAAAAAGGCTAATTTACGATCTGTGCTCTGATACCATGTTAAGTCACGTTTGTATTAGAATAATACTATTTTAGTTTAATGCTCATTCTTTTAGCTGTTGCTAATTTTATTCTTTTAGCATTTTTTTAGATGAAACTTAGATGAAACTGATTCTTTACATAGAAACTTGATGTTTCTATCTTTGTAAATATCTCTGTATTATTATTGAGTATTGTTGCTCAATCAATTCATTAATTCATTTGGAAATCCATATTCGTGTTTCGCACTGTTTTATGGTATCAGAGCCAGAAAAAGAGATTTATTGAGAAGTTATTCTCTCTGCATTCTAATCTCTTGAGTTCTTTCTGTCATTCCTTTCTAAGGTCGAGCCCTCTGTAAGCCAGATAGCCTTCATTGAGTCTTAGCTTCGGCTCTGCTCACTGTGATAAAAGCTTACAGTCGTCTATCTCGATACAGAAGTGGATCCTTCGAAAGAATTCTTCAGCTGGTTTAATTTTTTTTTTTCGTGGCTGCAATCTGTGTAGCGTTGGGGATCTCATAGCTCTCACAACACTTTTCGCCACTTCCGTTGTGCTGGTATCGATGTTGGAATCAATTCAGTTTGCCCAGGGTATGAAAATGTGATTCCGGTAGTCAAACCACTCGCGCATCTGCACACAATGTATGCCATTTCTACAAAGTACATCAAGATTCTTTGATTTTTTCGACCCCAACATTCCAACACTTGGTAAATCGACGGCGGCACTGGGCTCAGATTTGGTAAAACGACGACGGCACTGACCGATTCGACACTCAGATATACCTTTATACGCTCTGTTACAGTGACCCGTATACGACAAATACTTGAGTATATAGCGAATTATTCATCTTTGCGCTCGCTAATCGCTCTGTCACAGTGACCCGTATATAGTGGATCGCTATTTGTGATATATATGTAACGTTGCTCTGTTACAATAACCCGTATACAGTGGATCACTATTTGTGATATATACGTAACGTCGCTCTGTTACAGTGACCCGTATACAGTGGATCGCTATTTGTGATATATACGTAACGTGAATATATATTCCAACTGCGTATACTTTATCCTTAATCCGTATAAGATACCAGGGTCACCCGCGTGACAACATCGTTGGGATATTCCAACTGCGTATACTTGCGTATATTTTCTCTGCGGCAAAGGTCAACGGAGCCGCCACCAAATCCATCGTGGATACCAAGGTTAGTGCCATTACACTGTGGTTTATTTATTGGCTGAGTCGTTCTCATTACACCCAGATCAGTTTCCAGCAGTAAGTAAGAGAGCCACTTTCAGAAATCTGGGTATTTAGGCCGAGCCTCGTTTCCAGATTTTTATGGTGCATAGTAGTATTTCTTTATAGTGTTGTGGAATTCTTTTTAAAGAACGTACAGTTGGGCAGCTATCAAACAATGAGATATTAGTTTTGTGGCCATTATTTAGAAGTGGTAGCACAAACTCGGAAATTTTTCAGTGATTATTTCAAGTAAAACTGTGCTTCTCAAGTTCGATCCTATGTGGTAGAAGCATTATTTGGTATTTCTTTCTAAAAAGAACAATTTCGGGTTATTTTTTTTATATACCAGCATCTGTCAGATTCTGTTCAAATTAGTCAGATCTCATTATTACTACTTTCTTGGGAAACAAACAGATGGCTTCACTAACCAATCTAATGCTGGAAGGTAGTCAACGCTTTAATGGCACAAACTATAACATCTGGAAACAGAGAATGTTGACCATTTTTGAATATAGGCGTCTTGACCAGCGCGTTCTCAACAAAGAGCTCCGTCCTGGTACAACTGGCACCGATCAAGATAAGTTTGATGATCGAAATCGAGAGGCAGTTATGCTCCTCAAGCTCTCTGTCACTGATGATTAGTTACCACAGATTCCTTCTGGCAACACAGCTGCTGAGATCTGGCAACAGTTGAAGGAACTACACGAGACATCCGACAAGAGCAGAGCTTTCTTTTTCAAAAATCAGTTGTTCTCCATCATGATGGACGAACATATGTCTTTACAGGAACATCTCAACAAGATTAAAGACATTCGAGATCAACTCGAAGCCATTGGTCGCACCATGGAGGAAGAAGATATGGTAGTCATCACTCTGAAAAGTCTACCACAATCTTATGAGCACTTCATAGAAACACTAAACATTACTGCCACTAATGTTGATCTAAATTTTCCGGAGTTATGCACCAAACTCATGCAGCAGGATCGTTGGAAACAACAGTTTGGTAGTGGTGCAGCATCAACCTCCTCAGAAAATGCTTTTGCTGCCAAATATCAGTGATCTCAGTCCTTTCAGTAGAAAGGTTCTTCTCAGTCTTTTGATCCTGCTAGGAAGAAAAATGTGCAGTGTAATTACTGTCACAAGTTCGGCCACATGAAGAAAGATTGCCGACAGAGAATTGCTTCTGAATAGAAGAAATAGGGAGGGCTTTATCAGACAACAAATGTTGCAGAACATTCCGAGCAGACAGATTCTGCCTTTTACACCTTTATGGCTAAAAGGTCTTTAGATCATATTCCATCATCTGCCTGGTACATTGACTCTGGTGCATCACGCCATTTCTCTCACAGGCGTGACTGGTTTATTGACTTCTCACCTTTCAGTGATTCCGTGGTATTTGGCGGAGGTGAAAAATACAGAGTAGATGGCAGAGGTACAGTTCAAATCCAGTCTGGTGGACACACACTCATCTTCCTGAATGTGTACTATGTTCCTGGGATGGAAATTAATCTGCTGTCTGTCAGTCAGATTATGAGGAACTCTCCTCAACTTGATGTAGTATTCAGTGCGCACAAATGCTCTATTATCGACAGGGAGACTAGTCTTACAGTTGCTGTTGGCCTAGAAGATCATGGTTTATACAGACTTCTTGACACTGGTGATTTTCTAGAAGTGGCTCTAGCAGCTCGTGTTTCTTCCATCAGCACTCTATGGCATCAGCGATATGAGCACCTAAACATGCAGTATCTCTCTCAGCTTTCTCGGGACGGACTTGTGTCAGGGTTACCTGACATTCAGACTCAGCAGTTGGGCGTATGTGGCGCTTGTCAATCTGGCAAACAACATTGGTCTTCATTCACGAATGGAGAATCTTGGCGTGCATCTAAGGTACTCCAGTTAATTCATGTTGATATTTGTGGTCCTATGAATACATCTTCTATCACTGCTTACAAATATTTTTTGCTTATTGTCGATGATTTCAGTAGAAAGATGTGGGTATATTTTCTCAAATATAAATATGATGCATTTAGTATCTTTCAAAAGTTTAAAACCTTAGTTGAAAAAGAGTCTGGCTATAATATCATGACTCTTAGGACAGATAATGGGGGGGAATTTTGTTCTGCTTTTTCCAACTTTTGTGATACTCATGGCATAAAACGCTAGTTCACTACTCCGTACACTCCTCAGCAGAACAGTGTTGTTGAACGCCGCAACCACACGGTTGTTGAAATGGCTCGCTCCATGTTACAACACAAGAATGTTCCAAACAAATTCTGGGCTGAAGCAGTCTTTACTGCTGTTTATCTTCTTAACCGATCACCTACTCAGGCTGTTAAAGGGAAGACTCCCGAAGAGGTTTGGTCTGGCCGTAAGCCGAAGATCAGTCACCTCAAAGTTTTTGGCTCAATTGCATATGTTTGGATTCCAGCTGCTAAGCGCTCTAAGTTGGATTCCAAAAGCCAGAAACTCATGATGACAGGGTACAGTGATCATCACAAGGCTTACAGACTAATAGATATAGCCACTGGTCGTCTTAGCCTAAGTCGGGATGTGGTATTTGATGAAGACAGAGGCTTCTTTCAATCTTCTTCTTCTGAGCAGTGGTCTAAGGATCAGTCACACAGTGTTCTTCTTCCAGTAAGTCCACCTGATGGGAGGGTTGATGTAGCATTAGTGTTTGATAATACACTACCTGAACTTCTTCCGGAAAATAACCCTTCTCTTGCTGTTCCTATTGTTTCTGAACCTTCTCCATCTCCTCCTGATATTGGTTCCTCTACTTCTCGGCCAAAATGGTGGGCTAAAACCATTGATGATCTCAGGGATGATGAACTCCTTGAAGGACAAACTTCTAGACATAAGAGAAAACAACAGTCTACAATAAACTTTGCTCTTATGGCTAATCTACACAGTATCTTTGAGCCTCAAATTTACTCAGAGGCTAAGGGAGGCTATGGAAGCTGAATTCCAAAGTCTTCAGAAAAATCACACATGGACCCTTTCTGATCTTCCTGAAGGGAAAAAGCCCATTAGCTGCAAACGGGTACATAAAGTGAAATACAAAGTCAATGGAGCTCTAGACAAGTATAAAGCTCGTCTTGTGGCTCGAGGATTCTCACAGAAGGAAGGCATTGACTATGAGGAGACTTTTGCTCCTACAGCCAAAATGAGTAACATATGGCTTGTCCTTGCCCTAGCAGCTCAGTTTAAATGGAAAGTTCAACAGATGGATGTAAAAAGTGCTTTCCTAAATGGTGACTTACAGGAAGAAGTCTACATGACACAACGTCCAGGTTTTAAGATTGCCGGTCAAGAACAGAAAGTGTGTAGACTAGCTAAAGCTCTCTATGGATTGAAACAAGCTCCTCGGGCTTGGTACATGAAAATTGATTAGTACCTGACAAATCATGGTTTTCAGCGGAGCCCATCTGATGCAAATCTGTATATCAAGCATACTGGTGATGATATCTTGTTTGTGGTTGTCTATGTAGATGACCTTATCATTACTGGCAACTCTGCACATTTGATCCATGGGATCAAACAAGACTTATGCAGAACCTTTGATATGACAGACTTGGTACTTCTTCACTACTGTCTGGGGATTGAAGTTTGGCAGACTGAGAATCACATCTTTCTCTCTCAGTCCAAGTATGCCAAAAATCTTGTGGACAGGTTCAGAATGCAGGATTGCAAACCAGCCACAACTCCTATGGAACCAGGGCTCAAACTTTCAGCTCAGTGATCCTCTCTTCCTGTGGATGAAACTTTATTCAGGCAATTAGTAGGCAGTCTCATCTACCTTACTGCCACCAAACCAGACATCAGTTTTGCAGTGAGCTACATTTCCCGCTTCATGTCCACTCCTAAAGCTGATCATTGGATAGCAGCAAAGCATGTACTACGATATGTGCGTGGAACTTTTGATTATGGACTCCTATACACTCGCAATTCCGATCCTATACTCAGTGGTTACACAGATTCTGACTGGGCCTTTTCGGTTGATGATCGTAAATCTACAACTGGGTATGTGTTTAGTCTAGGATCTGGTGCTGTCACTTGGACTAGTAAGAAGCAGCAAGCCGTGGCTCTCTCCTCAACAGAAGCAGAGTATCGAGGAGCAATTAAGGCATCATGTGAGGCAGTTTGGCTTCGACGTATGCTTACAGATATGCATGCTTCCCAGGCAGGTCCTACTTCCTTGTTTTGTGATAATCAGGGAGTGCTCAAACTTGCCAAAAATCCCGTCTTTCATGAACGAACAAAACATGTGGAAACTCATTGCCACTACATTCGCCAGCTTGTTGAAGACAGATCCGTTCAGTTGAGATATGTTCCCACAACAGAGCAGCCTGCAGATATCTTCACCAAGCCTCTTGGTCCTGATAAGTTTGTAAAATTCAGGGGGTCTATTGGTGTTGTAAATAGATTGAGCATTAAGGGAGGGTATTAGAATAATACTATTTTAGTTTAATGCTCATTCTTTTAGCTGTTGCTAATTTTATTCTTTTAGCAGTTTCTTAGATGAAACTGATTCTTTACATAGAAACTTGATGTTTCTATCTTTGTAAATATCTTTGTATTATTATTGAGTATTGTTGCTCAATCAATTCATTAATTCATTTGGAAATCCATATGCGTGTTTCGCACTGCTTTAGTTTGTAACTCCGAATCAAATTGTGTTTTTCATTAAGAGAGAATATGAATATATACAAGGAGAGGGAGACTATTGGGTTTCATCTCCCAATGTCACTTCGTCTTCCAGCTTCCTTTATTTTGCTATCTACAATATTTACATAGGTTTTCCTAATCCCAAAGATTAGGTGTCAACACTGGACATCAAATATATGGCAAAAAGACTTTTTAGGCATTTTTAATGCACCCTCATAAGAAAACTGATCATGGAGCTTCTTCTGGTTTCCAAATTGGACCCCAATAATGAGCTCAAAAGCCCATAAAAACCAAACTAAACCATACACTAACTTAGATGTTCTACATATTATCCATTTCAGGATGAGCTTCTACAAATTGGCACTTTCTAGCGATAGTGCTAGAAATTGTATCCCACAAGTTTTGTAATTCATTTGACAAAACGACAAAATATGTGAAAATAAAAATTAACTTTCTCACTTTGGGCCTCAAACCTAAGACCTTGGTCCAACCATTGTGATACCGTCTATGCTGCTCGATGGTGTTTGCAGAACTATGTCTTTGATATGTCTTTATTAATGACTACTCCAAACAAATAGAAACAACTTCCCAAGGCTATTTAATATGTTAGTCTTTATTTCAAGAGGTGGCCAAGAATCCTCCGTGTCAAGCAGATTGGTTGAGAAGTGTTAAAATTGGCAAATAGGGCCAAACTCCACCTTGGACAACTCATATGATGTAGATGATATTATTGTTGGATTCCCCTTTTTGGTAGGTGTAGGATTGATGTAAAGATCATCCCATTCTGACATGTATAAATGGAATTATGAATTTGTTTCTTCTATGGACAGATTGTTAAGGTCGACCAACAATCTAATGTAGGCTTAGAAGTCCAAAGGTCACGTCTATTTACCATCAATGTTGCATATGAATAGAAGGGTCATCTACCTCATTTGGACATTCATCATCTCACACATATCTCTCCCTCTCCTCATCTGATTGGGTCATACGAATTGCAGGGCAACCTTCTTGTCCTCCACATGTGTGAAAGTTTGACTAGGGTTTTCTGATTTTTGCGTTGACAATGTTGTAGTAGGTTTGACCAGTGTTGACCGGGCAACATTTGACCTTGTTTGATTGCGGTTTTTGTGGGAATATCTCTTTTTGGGCAGGCTGCATTCTTTGGTACAAAAACCGAGATTTTCTGTGCTATTTGACCAGTGTTGACCGCAACAAGTTTGACAACAGGTTTGAATGTGCGTTGACCAAGTTTGACCAATTTCTTCAACACTGTTTTGGGCTGATTTGGATTGTTTTTGGAGGCCGAATTGACTGGGTTTGACCGAGCTGATTTGGAGGAATACTTCTATTGATTCGACCAACGTTGGCTTTTTGGTTAGGGCATCTTGTTTACTGCAGTTTGACTGGACAAATTTCACTGTATTTGGGCAAGTGAATTTTGTATATTGTCCTCTCTCTGCTGAACTTTTGAAGATTAATAAGAAGAATTGATCTAAGGGTTGCCCCACATTGGGGTTTTTCCCTGGCATTTGCCAAATATTGTGTTCACTTGTCTTGGCTTGTCTTCTGCGTTTTGTTTATGTTCTATCAGCATTCACTATCATGTTAATGTGATTTCTAATTTGGAAATTGATATTGGACTAATAAGAAAAATTGAAGTAAATTGCTCTTAATTATAGAACATACCATTGTTATCTAAAATTAACATGGTATCAGAGCTGAGGTGAAGACAAAGCCCAGGCAAGAGTGAAAAGAGAAATCATTGAGATTTGTTGGACAAGGATAGGATTCAATGGCCTCCGCATCTTACTTCAAACCTAATGACAAGCTCAATGATAACTCTGATTATCATGCATGGAAGATGTCCCTTGATTTGACTTTGGAAGAGCAGGATGTTATGGACTATGTGTAGGGAAAGATGATTGGACCTCCTTCAAATGCTCCGGCTGCCGCTAAGACAAAGTATAAGAAAGGTGAAGTCAAAGCTAAGAAGATCATCAGGGATTCTATTAACAGGCATTTGGTTGCATACATCTCTGATTTGAACACATCTAAGGAGATGTATGACAGGTTGGTTGGCATGTTCAAAGTTAGCAATGCAAACCAAGTCCTCTTTCTCAAAAACAAGTTGAAGGACATAAAGAGGGGAAGTTGCGAAGATATCCAATCCTACTTCATGAGTACCGAGATAAAAGATGATCTTCTTTCAATTGGAGAAGTTATCGCTGATATGGAGCTCACTCTCATTGCCCTTGGAGGTCTCCGTCGTGAATGGCATGTGTTCAACACTACTATCCTCAACAATGACAATATTCTAGGTTTTGATGAATTGCTGACTAGATGTACTCAAGAAGAGACAAGGATGACGAAGAGAGACATGCCTTCAAATAGGAATGAACCTACTGCATTGTTTGCTCATGCTAAAAAGAAGAACAATGTAGGTTCAAAGAAGCAATGTCAAGAAAGATCGAGATTCAAAGATAGAAGGAAGGGAAGATGCTTCATTTGTAATAGGTTTGGCCACTATGCTAGGGAGTGCCCTAATTAAAGGTATACACCTCGGGATGATGACAACAACAACCACAACAATTTCAGGGGCAACAACAATGAAAGGAATGGCAGATTCAACAACAAAGGAAAAAGGAATGCTCCCGCTACTCAACATGGAAATGGTTGACCTCCCAAAAGATCAAGAAACTCAAGGTATGATGAATCTAATGTTGTAGATAACAAGCAAAAAGAATTTTATCCTATATCTGCAGTCTGTACTGCTTCTCCTCCGGATACCTTGGGAAATTGATTGATTGATAGTGGTGCCTCAAGGCACTTCATTGGGTATAAGGAAGCTCTTTCAAATCTGATAGAAAAGGATACAAATTTGGAAATCATTCTTGGGGACAATGCCACCTATCCCGTGAAGGGAGTTGGGAATGTTACTCTTCGATTGAATCAAGAATTTTATCTTATATCTGCCGTCTCTACTGCCTCTCCTTCGGATACCTTGGGAAATGGGTTGATTGATAGTGGTGCCTCAAGGCACTTCACTAGGTATAAGGAAGCTCTTTCAAATTTGATAGAAAAGGATACAAATTTGGAAATCATTCTTGGGGACAATGCCGCCTATCCTGTGAAGGGAGTTGGGAATGTTACTCTTTGATTGAATCAAGGTAACACCATGCATTTACAAGAAGCATTATATGTACCCTATCTAAAGAAAAACTTGGTATCTATTTCGGCAATGGAGAACAAAGGATTCAAGGTGGCATTCATTGATGGAAGGCTACATGTTTGGAAAAGAAATTTCAAAGAAGCATTTACTCTTGGATTCAGGTTTAATAGCCTATATCAAGTTGGAGGAAGCCCATTAAGGACCATGTCTTGCGATACATCTCTTCAATCCGAATTATGGCACTGGAGGTTTGCTCATTTACATTATAAGGCTCTACCCGATGTGAGGAAGATGGTGACATGTATGTCCGAATTTAAAGTAGAACATGAAGGTGTTTGTCAGGGATGTGCCGAAGGAAAAGATACAAGGGGACCATTCCCCTCAAGTGATAGCAAGACTATCGAATTTTGCAATTGGTTCATTCAGATCTATTTGGTATGTTGCCCGTGAGACAGTGTTCACATGGTTTAGTTCTTTCAAAGCCTTGATTGAAAATCAAACAAGGAAAAAAAGCAAAATATTGAGGACTGATAATGGAACTGAATATGAATCAAATGAGTTCAATGACTATTGTACAGAAGCTGGCATTAAGAGGGAGACTACTACCACATACAATCTTGAGCAAAATGGTGTTGCTGAAAAGAAGAATCGTTCTATAATAGAAGCCATTCGTGCCATGCTTCATGATCAAGGCCTTCCGAAGTTCCTATGGGGAGAAGCTGCCAACACTAACATGTATGTTCAAAATAATGCCCTCATCAAGCCTTGGACTCCAAAACTCCCGAAGAAGTTTTCACTTGTAGGAAACTTGATGTTTCTCACTTTAGAATTTTTGGTAGCCTTGTGTATTTTCATGTGCCGAAAGAAAAGAGAAGCAAAATTGGATGCGTTTGGGAAGAAAGGAACATTTGCGGGTTATATTGAAACTTCTAAGGCATATAGAATCTATGTGCTTGGTCAAAGAGGAGTGGAGATAAGTCATGATGTCACCTTCGATGGAGCTGCTGCCCTTGGGATGATTAGTAACCTTCCTATTCCAAGGAAGGACAAAGAAACAAAGACAAGAAAGTAGGGAGAACCTCAGGATGAGCCGATGCTCGATGTTGAAGGACCAATGGATCCCATTGATCCACCTCTTCAAGAGCCCTCCTCCTCCAAAATGAGACCTTCATGGCTTAGGGAAACTCATATTGCTCTAAGGGGAACTTTTCTTGAAAGTAAGAAGCCGAAAGGGTACCAAGGGTACTTAGCTACTATGATCACCATTGTTCAATCTAAGCCTTGCATATTCGAAGAAGCTGTGAAGCACTGAGTTTGGAAGGATGCTATGAACGAAGAGTGAGAGTTGATTATGAAGAACGATGTTTGGGATGTGGTCCCTAGACCCAAGGACAAATTCGTTGTCACCTCGAAATGGCTCTACAAGATCAAGCATGGAACTGATGGAAGTGCTGAAAAGTTCAAGGCCAGGTTTGTTGCTCGAGGCTTCTCTCAAAAGGAAAGGTGTGGACTGCGATGAGATATTTGCACCAGTTGCTCGATATACCACCATCCGTTTGATTATAGCCCTTGTTGCCTCGCAAGGATGGAACCTACACCAAATGGATGTCAAAACCACGTTCTTGCATGGTTCAATTAAGGAGGACGTCTTTGTAGAACAACCCGAGGGGTTCGAAGTTCAAGATTGTAAGACACATGTATGCAGGTTGAAGAAAGCCCTCTGTGGGTTGAAGCAAGGTCCTCGGGCTTAGTATGAGAGGATCGACAACTATCTGATGAAGCTGGGTTTTAGAAGAAGTGAAGTTGATCCGAACCTTTACTTCAAGGTTGAAAATGATAGACCTCTCATCTTGGTACTTTATGTGGACGATCTCTTTCTGACAGGTGCAAACCCTCTTATTTATCAATGCAAGAGGGAGTTGGTTTTAGAATTCGAGATCAAGGACCTAGGATTGATGCACTACTTCCTAGGCTTGGAGTTTAGCAAAAGCCAGGTGAGATTTTCCTTTCCCAAGGAAAATACATGGTGAAGCTACTTGAAAGATTTGGGATGGATTGTAAGTCTGTGACTACTTCGATGGAACTTAACTTCAAGAAGTTATGTAAAAGTGCTGCTGGGCCTGATTTGGGAAATCCTTCCGAGTATGGTCAACAAGTGGGGGCCTTGATGTTCTTGGTGAACTCTCGTTCAGACATATGCTTTGCAGTGAATACATTGAGTCAATTTATGGTCGAACCTCATCACATACATTAGATTGCTGCTAAGAATATTTTGAGATATCTTCGGGGCATAATCACCTATTAACTGAAATACACTGCCGGGACTATGAGGCTCCATGGTTATTCTGATGCTGACTGTGCTGGCAGTGTGGTGGATCGTAAGAACACATTGGGATGTTGCTTCTCACAAGGTTTTGCTTCGATATCCTGGATGAGAAGGAAGCAGAAATTGGTTGCTTTGAGCATCACTGAGGTCGAATATATTGCTGCTAGTATGGCCTCTTGTGACACTGTTTGGTTGAGGAAGCTCTTTAGTGAGCTGTTTGAACATGTGCTGGATACCACCGTGATCTACTGTGACCTATGTCACACGGTTCGAGTTTGACAACAATTAAGTTCGATTCGAATTCGAATTTTCCAATCAGGTTCGAATGAGGTTCAACATTAGGTTCGACTATACATATTTTTCAATATATCTATATCTATATCTATATATATCTATATATATTTATTTATATTTATATATATATCTATATATGACAAAAATAATAGAAAATTCAAAATCGATCCATAAACACATGAATACAAATTCTTATTAGTAAACATACATGAATAATGTAATCATTCTAACGTCTAGTTAAATGTAAACATATGAATATACACTTGTTTTAGATATGGACTTTACACTTTTCCAATCCAAGCATAAAGATTTTTCCAATTGGTCATGGAATAATCCTTGAAATTTTGATAAGCTTCGAGAAGAACATGGAGGTGGGATTTGGTCTACCTATGTGTGCACAAGTAGTGTATACTTGACTCGCATGTTTGATACTACCTTTAGATGCTCCCATGACTACGTTAACTCCTAGTTTAATGACTCAAGTAGTGCTATACTTAACTCACATCTTTGACCACTACCTTCAAATGCCCCAATGACTACTCTTACTGCTAGTGCAGTGACTAGTTTTTGATGTATAGCCTCGTGCACACCAAGAAGTGACCATTCTCCATGTCAATCTCTTCCATCTTGACCATTACAATACCCTCCAACTGTGTGCATGAGCTAGAGACTTGGGTCCAAAATGTAGCACTATTGACAAACACCTACGATACTTCTACAATATTTGATGCATTGAATTCTAGATGTGCACGCCAAATCTCATTGTGCACACACACATTTCAACACCTTGTATATGCACACACCAATGCCATATACAAACTCACCTTAACATTTTGTAACCCACATTAATGTCTTATGCATGCCAATAACACTAACATTCACACTTATACGACACCAACAATATGTAGCACCCAAAGGAATGAAAAATCATCAACAAATATAAAACCCAACAATATTTAAAAATTAATACACATTTTACAATAATACATATTTAACATACAAATATAACACAAGATTATTATTATTTAAATTTTTTTTATACAACTGCTATTCTATCCTCGCATCTTTTTAAATTATATCATTTACCAATTTTGATAAAAACATACAAATAAAATTCAGACAATAATTAAATATTGTTTATTTGCATTTTAAACCATGTAATTTTTTTTTTCTTCAGTAAAACCCATGTAAAATTTATACATTAAAAAAACCACCTACAATATTGGGAATAGTCCTAGAACAGAGAGTTACCTTGAATTTAATATATGATGCTAGTATGGATACTTTCGGACGTTTGAATATTATAACCTACCTGAATTTGCTTGTCTCCTTATTAACACCAGAACATTAATGTCCGTTTCGAATGGGTTGCTCGCCAAATAGACAAGCAGAGAAGAGGAAGAAGGATGCAATGGCAGTGGGAGAATGCAACAGCAGGGGTAGTCGCTGATTCACCACTATCGCTGCTCTCCATCCCCTTGATGTTGTGACTCGTGAGAATCAGATTTCAAGGTATTTATATTTTACAGTTCATTAATATTCTAGGCAAAAAAAACCGCCTAAAAAAACCAACGAAGCTACAAAAAAATCGTTGAAATTCGCGTTAAAGTACGTTCAGGTTCGATTAGGTTCGAATTTGTTTAGGTTTAGCGAACTTGAACGAATTTCAAATTTTTTTCAGGTTCGCTGAATTTCGAACCTGAACCTTCAAGTTCGGCGAACCCTGTGACATAGACTGTGACAACAAAAGTGGGATTTGCCTTTCTGAGAATCTTGTGTTTCATGACCGCTCCAAGCATATTGATATTAGTACCACTTTATTCAGGATATGGTACAACGGGGAGCAATAAGGTTCCATCACATTGGGATTGATGAACAGGTCGCTGATATTCTTACGAATCCCTTGGGGAAGGTCAAATTTTTAACCTTCTGTGAACGACTTGGAGTTGTGGAGAGACCCTCTTATGAGGGCCCCGTTTGAGTTGGATATTGAGCTTTGCGAGCTCCGGGGGCTTGGGGTACTTCTTGGAACGATCAACGACTATAGGGTGAGTGGTTCACCTTCCCCTAGTGGTGTGCTGTGTACAGTGTGAGTGGTTCACCTTCCCCTAGTGGTGTGCTGTGTACAGGGTGAGTGGTTCACCTTTCCCTGTGATACCCCATGATGGTTGATATATGCATAGGATGAGTGGTTCACCTTCTCCTAGGGCATATGAGCAGGATGAGTGGTTTACCTTCTCTTGTCGATACATCCTACCCATGTAGTTCGGGACTCATGGGAAGTACCTCTCATCTGGCCAATGAGTTGGGAAATGAGGATAGGGACCATAGTGCTACCGATGGACGCATCGTGTACTACCGTACTCCCTATGTTTGATATTGATCTGGGATCAATGGAGACTGACTTTGGGTCAGTGGAGAGTGGTATGATACACTCTTGATCATTTCTTCTTCATTATTTCTTCATAGTTCAGTAGAGCAAAGCAGGGATGACAGGGATGGTACAAATTGTAAGATGGGTTGGCAGGTGGAGTTCTCCCTAGTTGAGAGGGAGTGTTAAAATTGGCAACTAGGGCCAAACTCAACCTTGGACAGCTCATATGATGGAGATGATATTTTTGTTGGATTTCTCTTTCCGAGAGAAGTAGGATTGATCTAAAGATCATCTCATTTTGACATGCATAAATGGAATTATGAATTTATTTCTTCTATGGACAAATTATCAAGGTCGGCCAACAATCTAATGTAGGCTCAGAAGCCCAAAAGTCACGTCTCTTCACCCTCAACATTGCATATAAATAGGAGGAGCATCTACCTCATTTGGATATTCATCATCTCACACATATCTCTCTCTCTCCTCATCTGATTGGGTCGTACGAATTGGAGGGTAGCCTTCTTCTCCTCCACACGTGTGAAAGTTTGACTAGGGTTTTTTGATTTCTGCGTTGACCAAGTTGCAGCAAGTTTGACCAGCGTTGACGGGGCCGCATTTGACCTTGTTTGATTGCAATTTTTGTGGGAATATCTCTGTTTGGGCATCACATTCTTTGGCACAAAAACCGAGATTTTCTGTGCTGTTTGACCAGCGTTGACTGGGCTGCATTTGACCTTGTTTGATTGCAATTCTTGTGGGAATATCTCTGTTTGGGCATCACATTCTTTGGCACAAAAACCGAGATTTTTTGTGCTGTTTGACCAGCGTTGACCGCAGATTTGACTGTGCGTTGACCAAGTTTGATTGATTTCTTCAGGACCGTTTTGCACTGATTTGGACTGTTCTTGGAGGCCGAATTGATTGGGTTTGACCGAGTTGATTTGGAGGAATAATTCTGCTGATTTGAGCAGCGTTGACTTTTTGGTTAGGGCATCCTGTTGACTGCAGTTTGACTGGACAGATTTGATTGTATTTGGACAAGTGAGTTTTGTATATTGTACTCTCTCTCTCTCTGCTGAACTTTTGAAGATTAATAAGAAGACTTGATCAAAGGGTTTCCCCACATTGTGGTTTTTCCTTGGCATCCGCCAAATATTGTGTCCTCTTGTCTTGGCTTGTCTTCTGCTTTTTATTTATGTTCTATCTGCATTTACTGTCATGTTAATGTGATTGCTAATCTTGAAATTGATATTGGGCTTATAAGAAAAATTGAAGTAAATTGCTCTTGAGCATGGAACATGTCATTGTTATCCAAAATTATCAAGAAGTCATATGCCACTGGTTCTGTGGCTCCGCCTCTGCATCAATGCTGATGCATGTAACCACTTACCTGCGTGTCTGTTTGAGAGGGCCTGCTATGCCATGGGGAGAATAGTACAGTCAATTAAGAGGGACTCCATAGCCACCATGTCATTGTTGATCGACGAGGCTTACAATATGTGCTAGTCGTATATTTCATTTGTGCCCAACCTGCGCTTCCGGATTTTGTCCTAAGACATAACAATCTCACGAGATCAACCACTTTATAGAGATTTCGATGTCAGTTCTTTATTTGATCTTCACTCAATGTTGAAGGCTGACTGAATTCAGAATCAAAGATTGTTCACCACGAAACTGGCGCTCCATCCATGCTGCAAATTGTGGGTTCGTATTTATCAAGATTCAAATTATTGCAACGAACTTCACCTTGTTACAATCAGAACCTCTGCTACGATTTAGACTTGGGCCAAAATGACACCAATCAAATGCGATCCAGATCACATATAAGAAATCACAGACTAATCTACTAGAATCTTCAGACCACTGTTAAAGTGATGCTGCAGGGAAACCTCAGACCATGAATTAACACCTTTTCAAATGTGCAGATAAATCATATCATATTTGGAACAGAGTACAATGCTGTCGAAACCGAAACAGTGTAGCCCCTTGGAAATCAGAATCATAGAACTGGTACAATGCTGCTGAAACCGAAACAGTGTAGCCCCTTCGAAATCAGAATCACAGAACTGGTACTTCATGTGTGTGCTCCATCCATCAACAAATTCAAACTCGAAGTGAACCATGAACAAATTCGCAGTGAGCCATAATTACTTTAATGTGAGCCACATATAATAGATATTCAACCACTGCAACAAGAACAATTTTCATTGCAGAGATAAACCTCAAGTCTGAGCCATAATAAATTACGAGCTGAAATCAATTGCAGACACTTTTACAGATAATTCATTTTTGACCAAATTTCATTGAATTTAAGACCAAGCACCTCAAGCTTTTATATATGTTCAATGGTTGCATGGATTGAGAATTTGATCATAAAATCCAGAGCTGACCAACAATGTGTGACCATATCCCGTTAAAATTCGAAACAAGGTCCATATGGCAATATTGCATGACCAAGGCTGACTTGTGCTCATAAATTTAAAATAAAATATCCCAATAAATTTAAACCCCCTTTTTCTAAATGATAAATCTTGGTCAACAGGAACTAATTTTCAATGGCTAGGAACTGTTAAACTTATGCCCACTGTGTAGCTTCCTTTACAACTCAACTTGGGGTACTTTGACCATGATCTTGGTCAAAGTATATCTCCTCAACTGTGAGGAGTTATGACGCATGCCACCTACCGTTGGAATCAGCACGACGAGGACTAGACAATGAGGATGGTCTTGCCTGCAAATTCACTAATCTTCACATCCAAATTCTGCATCAAATGTGGGGCATCATGGCCATACTGCAAGAACTCCTAATCCTTTAGGGCTTCTGAACAAATGGAGCTTCCAATTAATGCAATCCATAAACAAATATTAAGATCGGTCAAAGACCAATGTTGGCATCAATGACAACAGCATTCAACAGGGAATTTACTGGTATTTTGTTTTAACTAGAACAAGAATTTTGTGTTAAGCACAAATTTGCGGCTGGAACATGTAGCTGAAGTATATTGGAATCAATACTACATAGAAAAATTCTTCAGTGATTCTAAAACGAGGAAAAAAGGCCATCCTCCTGCCAACAGGAGAAAAAAGGGGGGGGGGGGGGGGGGGCGGGGGGACCCAATACTAGACCTTCTGAGACTTGAGCTTTCTGCTTCTTGAGATTAGGAGTAGATTCTTACAAATTGCTTGCATAAGAATCACCACAGGAGGCTAATGAATGATGGGCACTAGATTTTGAGGATTTCTTGCTTCGATCTTTTCTACTTCTTGTTAATGGAGGAGAAAACCATTCATTAAGTTTTAGAACATCTGAATAGGAAGGAGAAGAAGAAGATTTGTTGACCTCCTTCTCTTTCTCCAAATTGACCTTTCTTTCTTATTTGAAGGAGGTGTTTTGTCAATATCCTTAGAAGTAGTATCTTTGGTAGCAGGTGAATTGATGTTCTCTAAAGGCACTTGATCTAGATTTGGCTGATCTTCTTCAATATCTGCCAGCTTCGTATATCATACTGGAGGGAGGATGCTGATGAGATTGAGGCTTGCTGGAATGAGGCCTCATAGACGGATGATTCTTGTGCTTTCTTGAAATTGCTTTGAATGCTTGTTGCTCATCATTTCCTTGAGAAGATGTGGAGAGATAGAAGGAGAATGAGATGCTAGAGCTTTTGGACAACTTTTTGCAAAGTGCCCATACTCATGGCAAAAATTGAATTTAAAAGGAATCTGCTCATAACCTAGAGTTTGAAGATGGGACCATTGTTAAAATTGGCAACTAGGGCCTAATTCCACTTTGGGCAACTCTTTTGAAGAAGATAATTGTGGCATTGAATTTCTCTTTTCGAGAGGACCAAAATCGACCTAAAGATCACTATATTTGGATAAGGAAAAATATATTTTTGAAATTAAGGTCAGCTTGGGGTTAATTTTACAAGTGAAACCCCTTTCCATCTCCTATAAAAGGGAGTGTCTCTGAAATAGCCGTAGAAGGAAGGTGTCTCCAGTGAAGGAGGAAGGGCTAGGTTGGCGTCATGTCAGGGCTGTTTGATGGGCCAAGTCCCTTAGGCAGAAGGCGAAGCCTCTTAGGGTCAAGTCTGGGCATATTTGTGGACTGTTATGGGCTTATTTATCTTCTATTTCAGGTCCGTGTTATTTCTAAGGTTGACCACATGCATAAGGAAGAGCTGAAGTGTGTGGGTGTATCTTTTTATGGTGAGAAATCCCTCTCCTTTGTGGTCCGCACCTATATTAGCCTTTCTCAAGCAGGCCACAGGCCTTATCTTGCTGAATAGTGGGCCGAGAGGGTATGCATCTACCCAGGTGTGCCGCAACCCTAATTTGGTGAAGATTGGTAGACGTGGAGGTCTGTTTGAGGGTTGAATTAAGTGCAAACTTGTAACAGTAGAAAAATATTTTGGATGTGTTTGTGAGGACTGTAGCAGTGTGCCTCATACCCTAACCAGGAGCAGTAAGCAGCAACAGTAATCTCCAACACCTAGGTGGATGATTGTTCATATTGGACAGCTTATAGAAACTCCTCGATGAACTGCATGTAGCCTTAACCAGCCCAAGCTCCTAAAGCAGTATGACACCAGTTTATGAAGGCACAGTTTGATTGCTTCAGAATTGCAACTGTGATTGAGCAATCTATTTATCCAAGGACTGCGATACTGGATCTTCAAATTGGAAGACAATCTTCACTTTGAATTATTGTTGTCTCTCTCTCTCTCTATTGAACATTTGATTCTAATAATAAGAAAAATTGATCAAGTGTTTTCCCCATCTTGGGGTTTTTCCCTGGCTTGAGCCATACTCTTGTGTCCTCTAGTCTTGGCTTGTCGTCAACATTTATCGTTTATGTTCTTTCTTCAGTTACTGTTAGTTACTGTCAATATGATAATGATTTATGTGATTGCTAATGGAAATAAGATGGACTGATAAATGGGCTAATATGGAACATTGAAGTAACTGTCCTAAGCAAAGAACATGTTAACCACAAATTAAAATGGGATCAGAGCTTAGGAGAGGACAAGCCCAAGCAAGAGTGAAAGAGAAAGCAAATACAAGGAGAAGCTTATTGACAAGTCTCTATGGTCTCTTCCCTCTGCAGTCTGAAAATAAGCCAACATGAAGTGGACTATGAATGCTCATTTGCTATGAATACGTAGTTAGAAGAAAAGGGTCTCGAAGTCTTCAAAAAATAGAAAGAATGGAAGCAGAGGGAGAAACCTCTTTGGAGGCCCTTATCAGTAACTAAATTACAGGCCAATAAGTAAAAATCAAGTACCCATTGCCATACAAGGCTGAATATCTTATCATCTTGTCAAAGGAAGCAGTTTTGATATGAGAAGTTTACCTCAAGACCTCACATACTCGATAGGACTATGTCTCGCCCTATAGTCTCCTTGTGACTATCTCGAACTTGCACAGGTACCTGTCCTTGGTTTAACATTTACATTCAGCTCTTTTTTATATATAAGTCACATCACTATGTCATTTATGGCATCAGTGTTCATATGTCTCGGCATTATTACAACAGAAATATAGCATGATTGGTCATAGTTATGATTGTACTGATTGGATTGTCATCTTAGCTCCGAAATATACTCAGTATGTGTGTGGCATCATATATCAATCCATGTATTGATATGAACTCAACGCATGGTAAGGAGCTGAAGTATTATGGCAATGTATGTCCTTATGCATTTTCGAATCATATATATCTATTCAGAAACAGTTTGGTCAAGCTTTGCCCAAAATCCCGAGTTCTGTTGGAACCAAGTAAGTTGGGACATGTTGCCATGGAGCTGAGTCTCCTTTTAGTCGTGAGCTTACCCATATGACTGAAGGGCCATTTCTGTTCATTGCATTTTCGAATCATATATATCTATTCAGAAACAGTTTGGTCAAGCTTTGCCCAAAATCCCGAGTTCTGTTGGAACCAAGTAAGTTGGGACATGTTGCCATGGAGCTGAGTCTCCTTTTAGTCGTGAGCTTACCCATATGACTGAAGGGCCATTTCTGTTCTGTGCATTCATGTGATAAGAAAAAAAACCGAATAGCTATGTTTTGGTCTCATACATATATATATATATATATATATATTTTCTGTCCCTATCTAAGAAAGCCTATCTCAAGCAGTCACAGACCAGGGTCATGACTTAAAGAATGGAAGACCGTCTCTGTCATCAACAAGCCTGGATACTTCCTTGAACTTATTATAGTTACATAGTACAAATTCAAGCAGTAATTTAGATTCCTCCAAGCAACCGAGTTTCACATAGAGACTGAAAGTTTGTAATGAACTCTGATTCAAAGGTAACTCTGTACAACTCTCCTGCAACATCGTTTGCATAGCCTAATGGTGGTCATTGTAGCATCCTATCAGTAAATTAATATTCAGCTCTTCATTTATTGTTCATGAGTACAGAGAGGTCAAATTTATATTGTTGTTCAAATGAGCCCGAGTGTATTGTCAACTATGGTGAAATGCTGGACAGTGGACAACATATTTTAAATTATAGTCTTGGCATTTATATCATCCTACTGTAGTATTTGTTAACCAGAGATGTGTGAGCTCTTGGATTAATGCCTGAAAAGACAGAACTGTATCTTTGCCCTATCAATCATTTTGAGGAGGGTTTGTTGGTATCATCACGAAAATACACAGTTGTGATGACAGTTGAAGATATTTCAAATTCTGAAGGGAATCTCCAGTTTGTCACTATGAAATGTTCAGGATAGATTCATAGTTGGAAATTGCAAGTGATTTCTAGACAATAATAGTATCTATGACCTGAAAGGTATGATTGGAGGTGAATTAGCTTGACTGCTCAGTATCACTGTCAAGCATTCTCAAAGTAACAACAGTAATATTGCCTGACATCTCCAAGTATTTCATTTATTGAATTCTGTACAATGTGTTCTAACAGTCAGTCATATACCCAATATCTCTGTTGGCTGTAAGAACTGAATAGAGGATAATAAACCGTATGTGAGCACCTGTATACAAAGTTCTTATTGCAACCCCTTTGACTTTGGCATCATGGATAAGGGGTGAATCTAGAAGAACAGTTATAGGAACTTGGCACCCCATTGCAGGTCTTTGATCAGTACAGAGGCGGATGCGGTGGCAAAAGGCACTTGAGGAGGATTTCCAGACACAGATGAGGATATGCATCTTAATTTCTATAATTCAATCTATAATAGCGAGGAGGAACCTTACCATCTGGTGGGTAAAATTGTACAAAAAAAAGGTTGGATCAATAAAGGAATATTTACTACTGACGATTTGGCTTCACAGCTACTGTCCGAGCTATCTCCATGGAAATAAATAGGCTCGAGCAAGAAAAGGAGATGGCTGCAGTGCTCTTGTCCTTTCGGTATGCTGATGTGATTAAACATGAGCAGTTGATGACATACTTCCTCCGGCCTGTCCGATCAAATCATTGAAATCTCCACTAGAGCGTCCAAAGGGAGTTGAAGTAATTCAGGAGTCTGAGGAAAACTATTTGTCAACTCCTCTTCATGCAGAAATGGTCGAATGGCTTGATAACTCCTTTTGCCCAATGATTATTACAAAAAGGATGTCCATGTCAAAGGTCATTAGGTAAGTCAAGATTATGAATATCTTTGGTATTGGAAAAGCTGCATGACAAGGATTGGATGACTTTGGCTCTTGGACCAAAGGATTAATAGCAGGTTGCAGATAGCTCGATGGGCAAGGTTTCTTTCCCGATATTCAGAGGGAGCTATGATTCGGTTATTAATGATGTTTGTCCATAGATGATGAGCCTCTCGCTTCTCAATATAAGAGGGAGTTGATTTCTTCCTTGGCTTAATGAACTGATAAAATGGAGAAGTTGTTGATCCGGATATAGACAACTTGTTGGCTGTACAAGGGACTCTACCCAAAATTGCTGGATTGGCAGAATGGTGAAGGAAAGATAAAATTGGCAACTAGGGCCAAACTCCATGGGGGTCACCTTATTTGGGGCAGCTGATATTTTTCTTGGATTCCTCTCTCCGAGAGGTGTAGGATTGATCTAAAGATCATCCGATTCCAACGTGTATATATGGAGATATGAATTTATTTATATTCTTGACAATTTTTGAAGGTCAGACAGCAAGCAAATTAGTTATTTTTCACCCCCAACTTAACCTCAACGTTGCTATAAAGGAGGAGACCTCGTGGCTTCATTTCACCATCTCATCTTATCATTCTCTCTCTTGTTTGGGTACGCATTTCTGGAGCTGTTTCTCTCACGTGTGGAAGGCCGAATTCTAAATTTCTGTTAGGGCAGCGTTGATCCAGATATAGACAACTTGTTGGCTGTAGGAGATACTCTACCCAAAATTGCTGGATTGGCAGAATGGTGAAGGAAAGATGTTAAAATTGGCAACTAGGGCTAAACTCCATGGGGGTCACCTTATTTGGGGCCGCTGATATTTTTTTTGGATTCCTCTCTCCGAGAGGTGTAGGATTCATCTAAAGATCATCCGATTCCGACATGTATATATGGAGATATGAATTTATTTATATTCTTGACAATTTTTGAAGGTCAGCCAGCAAGCAAATTAGTTATTTTTCAGCTCCAACTTAACCTCAATGTTGCTATGAAAGGGGGAGACCTTGTGGCTTCATTTCACCATCTCATCTCATTCTTCTCTCTCTTGTTTGGGTACGCATTTCTGGAGCTGTTTCTCTTACACGTGTGGAAGGCCGAATTCTAATTTTCTGTTAGGGCAGCGTTGACTAAGGTCAACTGAAGTTGCAGAAGGGTTTTTGGACTGCGTTTTGGACAACGTCTTCTCTCCTTGAGTGCGGATTGGGTTAGGCTACCTCTCCTAGGAAGGCCGCAGTTCTGGACAGCCTTCTGGACCCCTCCTTGACCCTGTGTTGACCAGCGTTGACTGTGCTAGGTCTGGCCACAGGGTTGATTGCAGTTGACCGAAGTTTGACAGTGATTTTCGGACTGTTTTGGGCTCTTCCTTGTTGTTGGAGGCCGAGTTGTTTGGGTTGATGACCGAGCCCATTGGAGGTCAAATTCTACCTGTTTGACCAGCTTTGACTTCGCTGGTTAGGGTTTGTTGTTGCTGTCATAAAATATCAGAATTGTATATTTGTACTATCTCTCTCTCTCTTCGCTGAATTATTGAAGAATATAAGAAGAATTGATCAAGGGTTTCCCCACATTGAGGTTTGTCCCTGGCTGGTGCCACATCTTGTGTCCTTTTATCTTGGCTTGTCTTCTACTGTTTATGTTTATGTTCTATCTGCATTTTACTATCATGCTGATGTGATTGCTAATCTGGAAATTGATATTGGGCTAATAAGAAATTTGAAGTAAATTGCTCTTAAGCATAGAACATACCAATATTTAACATGGTATTAGACCTGAGGTGAAGACAAACCCCAAGCAAGAGTGAAGGAGCAATCATCGAAGACAGTTGGAAAGGAAAAAAGGCTCAATGGGTTCCTCATCTCACTTCCCGACTGAAGACAAGCTCCGTGAAAAGTCTGACTATCACGAATGGAAGATGTCTCTTGATCTGACATTGGAAGAACAAGAAGTGTTGGACTATGTGAATGGTAAAATCCCTGAGCCTCCATCAAATGCACCGGCTGCGACAAAGAACAATTACACTAAGGATGAAGTCAAAGCAAAGAAGATTATCATAGATTCCATTAACAAGTGTCTGGTGGCTTACATCTCTGATTTGAACACCTCCAAGGAGATCTACGACATATTAGTAAGCATATTCAAAGGTTAGTGATGCAAATCAAGTTTTGTTCTTCAAAAATAAGTTGAAGGATAGTAAGAAGGGCAAGGACGAGGATATTCAATCCTACTTCTTAAGGATCACTGAAATCAAGAATGATCTTCTATCGATTGGAGGAGTCATTCATGACAGAGAACTATTGATTTGGGGTAGCATCAGATGTGCTGTAGCCATGAAAATTGGTGGAGAGGCTAAAGCACATGAAATCTCCAAGACCGAGAAATGGTTTGGACAGATTGTACCCGGTTTGGGAGATATTAAAATAATTAATATTTTAAATGGAAGTCTAAACTTAGGAAAAATAAAATATTAATGTCTATTAATATAAAACTGGGTTAAAAGGTTCCAAAAGTCATAGATCAAGCCAAATCTAATCCTAGCTGTTGATTAAAGATTTAATCTTGGCCGTTGAAGGACCAACGAGAAAAGTATAAGAGGAGGCTTGAGGGTCAGTTGGAAAATACACCAGAGTGATCAATGATTCATTTTGCTAGAGCGAGGTTGCTAAGCAAAAGTGAATAAGTGATCAGCAGCGAGGGGCAGTGAGTATTGGACAGAGAGACAGAGATAGTATAGAGAGATCAACGCAGAAGCAGAGAGAGCGAGAGCAACAACCAGTTCAAGCCACATAGAGCCTAATAGAGACAACGCAAAGGCCAGAGGGACTATGTCATCCATGTAGAGGCTGTTGGAGTGACGCGGAGGGTCCTAGAGGCTGCGCAGTGCCTCAAAGGGTTGACGCAGAGGGTCTCGGGGCTAACGCAGGTCAACAAGAGGTTGACGCAGAGGCCAGAAGGGCTAGTGCTGAGCTTCAGAGTTGCCGGAGAGGGTTTCGTGGGACAGGTTTTCTGAATACTTGTTTTTGAATATAGAGGTATTGTTGCAGTGTATTTTTTCTCTGTTGAGTGAGCCAGTTAGTCACCCAATTGTACTCAAGGAAATATTGCATAATAATAAACTCTTAGAGTAGCTGCACCGATTTTTCCACATTGGGTTTTTCTGGGGACATTTATCTAAAAATAACGGTGTCACTTGTGTGTTTGTTTTTTTCTTTTGTTTCAGCTGTTGATCTGTAGATGTTGTGACTGTATTGTGTTTATTTCAGTACTTAAATGTTTTAAATAACTTGTTCAAAATTTACAAGTAGAAGAAATAAACTAGCAGAACACAGATTAATTTTCTAATGGATAGACTTAGAAAATTGAACATGGTACCAGAGTTTGGTTGCAAATCACAGGAACGCTGAAGGCATCAGTTGAGCAGAGCATTTGCAGCGGAATCTGCTATCCTGAGTGACAGTAGTTGATCCTTGCAGAAGCGACAGAGAAAGGATTGACGCAGAGGGACTGCGTCATCAGTCTGGGCTTGAGAGAGGCCAACGCAGAGGCTGAGGAGGCCAGAAATAGGCTCATGTAGAGTCACACAGAGGTCAGGGGCGCTGACGCAGTTGGTTGAGGGAGATGTTTTGCCGGTGCCAGAATTGCGCAGAGCCAAGAGGCTCAATCCTTCAGTTTGCGAGAGCGACGCTGGTGGGGTACTGTGGTCAGAATAGTACCTAACAAGGCAAAACTAAGGTAGAGGGAGTTGCTGCCGGGGCGAATTTCTAGCCAAGGAATCCGGATCAGTGTTGCAGTTGCACAAAAAATCAGAGAGGGGCAACTTCACTGTTGGCAGAAGGATTT